>JAQGAF010003191.1:0-18621 GCA_034687865.1 Kryphioiulus occultus
GGGGGGGAATTTCGTACAATAAATTAGAAAAAATTCAGTGAAAATTTGATTTTCAACTACACTGTACGTGTACTTTCATTTATCCAATTTCACTGAATTCCGTAGCTTATCGAAGACCCTGGATTTAAAATTTATGGCAGAATAGAATGCAGGGAAAACGCCATTATGTTTCGTCATTATCTTTTATTAATATGGCGACCAAATAACAGGGTCGATTTATTCTTGGCAGTTTTTTTTCAAAGCCATGTTTCGCATCACTGCAAAGAAATCGCCAACAATGGCCGCCAGAGCACCCCCATTGTTATCGTGAGGGAACGAAAAATCGCTCCAACCTCAGTCAAGGTTCACGGACCAAAAAGTTACTTATGCGTTAAATAACAGCGTTTTTTAAGGTCATCGGACGCTTGCAAAGCAACTTTCATAGTAATCCTTGGGCTTAATTCACTGTTGGTACAGGGTGACCAACCATTGAATATAAATCATATGAAGCTTCTTGTCCAAATCTGCATAGATCCATATCAAGTAGGGTCATGGCGTCATGTTGATCCAGTTTATCATCTTATGTTGCTGATTTGTTTTGCAAAATCCATTGATTCCTACATGTACACCCTATCTTAAGTTAAATTCGTATCAAAATGATAATGAGTACATGGACTCGAATTAAAATAATATGGTCACGCAATTCTGTTAACCGGTACATTTGATTAAGTCGTTACTACTGAATTTAGACCTTAACTGACCCTCATCACTGGGCAATCAAGTTTAACCGGTGCTTTGTGCAGCTGTTATAACGTGCGTTTTATCGACGCTTTTATTAGCATTCTCAGAAATGACAGAAGATGACGTCAGATTTCTAACTAGCCCAAATTGGTACTACCTGCGCTGTCTGTTTCGTTTTTTCGCTTTTTCACGAATTTAATGATGTCGACATCCGTTTATTCAGTTTGAAATAACAAACCTTGAACGACTAATAAGGAAACTTCGAATGAGTCGCGTGTTGGTGATACCGTGACGTCGCAAGTTTCACTTTTTAATAAAGCAATTTAAGCAATTTATGTATAAAATATCTTATCGTACATTATATTCCATCATGCACAGTTTAATCGGCTCTATAAACGACTTGTTTTTCCAAAAAAACACAAATAACAGTAACGATGTTCCTTAGAATGTGAGTAAACCTATCATCCATTGTATTAAACAAGGGTCCCACAGAAGCTGGGAGTCCTGGGAAACCTGGGAAATTCAGGGAATTTTGAAATTGTTTCAAAAAGTCAGGGAATTTCCTGACTTTTAGTTGTGATTTCAATCTAGAAGGTATTTCATATATCGATTATAGTGTGTACCTTGGTGTTTAGTGGCAATTGGCCTTTGAACTGTGAAAGAAAACCCCCAATATGACATATTGGTTTCTTCAAGTCTGCTTCATTATGACAATTTCGAAATTTGTCAAATTAAAATAAACTCCCAGCATCTGAGTACTCCAAATTAAAAATCCAAATTAAAACTGTTTTTGCATTGTATTTGTCTAATGGAAAACTGTAAAACTCAGGGGAAAATAACATTTTAACCTGAGAAAGTCAGGGAATTTTATATAACAAAAGCTGAGGGAATTACCCCTGTTTACACAAATTTTGGCATGGAAATGTGGGCTAAAACCTTATTTGGAGATCCCCGCACCCTGGTTCACATCTGGGTGTTTTACTGACACCCCCTGCCACACTGTATTACTTACTTAAATCTTGTAATACATGAATAATGGTAATGTTGGACAATGAGTGGTCGTTATAGAAAGGTTTCAAGGCTCGAGAAGTGCTTAACCCCTACCAACTCAAACCTTGAACACCATTTATGAACGACCCCTTACTAAAATGTATGATGCAGTCGACTAATACTGAGGACATACCGAACTGAAATCGGTTTTACAACACTATAATGACGAAAACCGCGATGACGTATTGTTGTTTTCCACTCGGTTAAATTTACCGTGTTCCAGAAACAATGTAACATTTTCTTCAGAGTTGCCAGAAGGCCAGTACGCGTCTCCCACAATACCCGACAGAAACCGTCGGCAAGTAACCACGGTTTTTAATTATCGTGTTTTTCTTTGGCATGTCCTGATCTAAAAGTTGTTCTTAGCAATGCAGTGTTTTCGCCACCGTCCACTAGATGTCGCAACTATTGGACGTTTATACGATTGCAGCGCCATCACGGAGCATGAATCAAAACTACAAATGCATTTCTGAACCTAAATGTAACATGAATAATGTGGGAGATCAAGCGTTATTTTCCTCACATTTAACTTTGAAATATTTGACGGTGCCACGTAGTCATGAAAGTTGCATGCAGTTTTTTGCTGCTCTTCAAGCATTTCGAGCTCGCCAGCAATTTAATTAATTATGAATGCTTTATAGCGATGTTGCAGACAGGTTTTTAGACCTGCGTTGGCCAGCCGACGGTGTTGTTATTATTTTTTCTAAGTCAAAATAGGCTGAAATACACGTATGTCTTGTCTCATTATGCACCTACTGTAGCTCGGCGTGTCTCGTCCATAGACTCTGGGCTTCTGATCTTGTTATTCTTCTTTTTCAGATCTGAAAAAAAGCTCATTCTTGGTGCATCGACCATCAAATTAGCCTCCATTTCAAGGTGCAGGTTTGGCTGGGGAAAATGGAGATGCGTGGAGTAATAATGCATTAAAAGCGTGATTTTTTGCATCGCAAATGGGGTTCTCCTGCATTTTTTTCTACCATTGTAATTTCGTGCGTTTGAAGCCTCGCCAGCAACCTGTTTTTTATTTTTGCAATCACGATGGGGAACGATGGGGAAAAGATTTATCGCTCAAATTGAACCACTGGTGAGCAACGTCAAAGGTAGAACAGTTTTGGAACGACACTAGTGCGTACAAATTTTCAGTTCTGGTTTGAATTTTCAATTTGGTTTTCATGGAAGGAGAGTGAACTTGAACCAGTTTAGAAAAAAAAGTAAAAGCTTGTGATGTTTATGTTTATTTGAAATTGATCTGTCATGACGTGGAAAAAACAAGGAAATCATAACAGGACTGCTGCAGCTTAATTTCGAGACATTATTTGGTAGTTTTTTACTTCCTGCAAATTATTCAATTCAATTAATGTGGTTGTGGGAGATTTACCCAAGTAATACAACAATGTAATACGAAAATGATAAATATTTAAAGCACGCATGATTAATATCAATAAAACAAGTATAGTTGGACAAAGCAAATGAATAATAAGATATCTTGTTTCAGGGATTGGTACCATAGCTAAACTGGACCTCCGACAGTTTACTACAGTAATTTAGGGCAAGTTTTTGGATGTCCATCGCGTGCAAAAAGAATGACCAGTAAAATTAGATCTTGTCTTATCTAGGGCTTTTACTCATTGATGATGGCTGAACGGGGACTTTCAGGACTGAATGAGAACTCCCAGCAATGAATGAGGACTTCCAGCAATGTAGGGGAATTTCCATGACTTTATGGTTACTTCACTGGCACTTTAGCAGCATTACAACGAGTTCCAAACTTCACTGACTAACAAAGAAATACTGTAGCATGCATGCACATGTACATGTACTTGTGGAACTTCCTCAACTAAAGTTATCAATATCATTGAAGTCCCAATTAAGGTGAAGACGGATAGCCCGGGGCAGGGGAAAGTTAGGTTCTTACAGCAAGAAATTTTTCTTTATACTATGTTTTTTAAAACACGCCAAAGAATGAAAAATCAACTTACAGTACCAGTTATTCAGCAGAACGTACTTTGGTATCAGATTGATAGAAATATTGTCTATATTTGCAGAAAAGTTTTTTATTCGCGATTTACTTCGTTCAGATTTCAATTACAATCTCCAGGAAACCAATAAATCGAATTCGATCGAACCAAAATCGAACGCGCCGTTGCCATGGTTACGACGAGAAAAGAACGACACCTGGAAAGTGTAATTCAAGTCGGAACGAAGTAAATCGTAAATAACAAAAATATCAGCATAAATTGCTGATATTTTTGTCAATCATGCACTCAAGTGAGGTCTGCTGAATAACTGGTAAGTTAATTTTTTATTGATTCGCGTGTTTTTAAAAACGTAGTATGAAATAAAATGTAACATGAGGAATTTAACTCTGAATTTAACTCCTTCACCGGCTTAATTCATGAATGCGTTCGATAATTCGAATTCATGCACATTCGATTTTGGATTTTGAACGTTCCCGCGCTCCTAAGCCACGTTCTCACGATTCAACTTTTGTCGATCAACAATTATTGTTAGCCAAATATTAATCGAGCATTGTTCAATTTCTGTTCAGACGTTTCAACAGTTGAAGATGGCGCCGAGCAAAATTATGCTTGCTGGGCCCTGGCTATTTTCATAACAATAGCCGAATGACAAGAAAAGGCAATATTTAATGAAATCATCGAAATCATCAATTCATACATTTTTGGTGCAGATCTATAATTTTATATTGCTTCTGTCATCTCAACCACTTTCTGGTGGTTTCTCAACTGTAATATGCACGTTTCATAGTCGTCAACAATCATCAAAATCATTTTAATCAGTCAGCTCTGTTTGACTCACAGACAAATTTGGCAGATTATTCCTCCAAATTTTCGCTATTCATAGCAGATGGGACATCAGTTTCCCCTTTTGCTTCCAAACCTTCTCATTTCTTGTGTTTAACGATTTCTCCATGTGATTGAAAATGTTAATATTAAACGAATTATTGATTGCAATAACCGATTATTTTACTGCGTATTTGTATATGAGTTTGGGACTTGGCAATTTCGATAACAATAAACGAATCCCATTACGATCACATTAGATACTTACATTAGCGGTGCCCAACAAAAGATATTCAAATAAAAGTCAGAATTTACAAAAATAAATGTACTTTTCGTGCAATGCAATGATCGGTATATGTAAATGGTGCGCCGAAACTTTTGAACAAATTACATTTTAAAACGACGCGTCGCCATGTAGGGTCGATATTTAAAAACTTGTATCTAATGGCTGTCGTAAGGCGCAAATCAATGATGTCATCCTTCACGTGACCACGCATAACCAATTACAGTCGAAATAATCTTTTGTAACTCAATTCATCGTTTGGTTTTGGAGAACACAAAAGTATTGGTCAACTTTCGTTATGAAAAAGCACTTTTGTAACACATGTTGATTAAATACGCAATTTAGTACCACACTCAGCAGTTGTGATGCCAGTAATATGGCAAAAACAATATTTCAAAAATGAACAGAAATGGGGAAAATCCTTCACCCGTGGCATTAAGACAGCAAAATGGTTGAAATCAATGAAAGTATCTATCGTCGATAAGTTGCAAAAATAATGTGGTTTTAACATGGTATGTCCAAGATTTCGTAGTATGAACTCTAGGGTTGTGTTTTGACAGATTTGAAATTGCTGTTAAAGACTGTAAACGTCGATTACCAGGTATTTTAATACAATTAAAACTACGTTTAAAGTGGTTTAACACGGTATCTTCAAGATTTGGTATTGCCAACTCCAATATGGTGTTTTACCGCATTTGAAACTACTTTTGAAACTTCTATAAATGGCATTTACCATTGTAGAGGTTTAATAAATTTAATTAAATCTAACCTAGACTATTTTTCAGAGACCCTGTAGTTCACTAACAAAACCCTGATGCATCTATGATCAAACATATTTTTTCATTCAATACGGGTTCCACACCTTTTGGCATTCTAATAACCTAGATTATCACCGAACAGACAGCCTTTCAAGCTATGCGCATGCGCAATAAGCCACCATAGCCGATCAATAAAATCTCCAAAACACCGCCATTGTGACGTCCGTTATCATCATTTTTTCGTAAAAGTCAAGCATCGTCATAGGAAATCATCGCTGGTTCTGTGCTTGTTTTCGGGCGTATCGAACGCTGCAATATCCAAAATGGCCAGTTTTTTGCTATTATCACTTCTTGTCGTAACAACAATTCTGGCGCAGGAATCAGCCGTGGCTAGACCATACGGCGATGAGGACTTAAGTGAATTTTACGACGAACTCAAGTACATGCTGCAGCAGCACGAAGCCGAGCAACAGAAGCAGGTGAGCCAAGGAAACGGATGTCATCGTTTTTGTTCTGACTCAATAACTCAAATTCTGGAAAACCATACTGAAAAAGTGTACATAGTGGGGAAATACGGGTATTACTGACAATTTCAACAAAAATGGACAGAAAATTCTGATCGAGTAATGGGCGCAGCACTGCTGGACTGATATTCCATAGAAATATTACTTACGATTCTCCTAATTTCTGGATAACATAATTAATTCCTGACGTTACTGTCAGTATCAAAATAATCGGTAAAGCTGACCCTACACGGGCATGATTATACTGTCAGTTTCGACAAATATGGACAGTAAATTCCAGAAATCCTGATCGTGTACAGGGGCGGATAAAGCACTTTTCGAGAAAGGGGTTCTTCACCGAAATTGTGCCCCAATTTCGAGTAATTTTGTAAAATTAAATCAAACGTTCTATTTTAGGCCTCAATTCAATGCATAAAAAGTATTTAGTAAAAATATTAATATAAATAAACGCCTTAGGCGACATTTAAAAAAAACTAACCCACATGATTTACACAGATTTCCACAAATGTGTTTATTGAGACGAAGAATTTAAAAGCGCCGCAGGCGAAACTTTTAGAAAGCTTAATAGCAAATGATGACATTTTTTTTTTAAAACTAGAACCACATGATTGGTTTCATCCAGATTTTCATTAATTTGTTTAGTGGGATTATTAATTTAAAAGCGCACAGGCGAAATTTATAGGAAAACTTAATTACAAATGACAACATTTTTAAAAAAACTAACCCCACATGATTGGTTTTACTCAGATTTCCATTAGTTTAAATACTGGGGTTAATAAGTGAAAGGCGCCGCAGGCGAAATTTTTAGAAAAACCTAATAACAAATGATGGCATTTTTTTTAAAAATAAAACTAGACCCACTTTATCGGTTTTACCCAGATTTCCAAGTATGTCGTCATTTCCAGAGACCCCCAAATAATGACATACTGTAATCATTGACCAACAAAAATTCGAATTTAAGCCAACTTTTTCTGAAAATTATATCACAAATGACGAATGAGCCCATAAGTTTAAGTCATAATGCAGCAAACAATATGAAAAGCAACGATATAGGCGAAATTTTTTGGATAATTGGCTCATGCATAATGGTGTGGTATTATTTTTGCAATATTCTAAACACCGTTATCTTTCGAAATTTCAGTCAATTACGGGGATTCCACACATTACCCATGTCAAGAATTGGCCTCAACAGGACCTCCATGTTGGTCAAATAGCTGGGATCACTGTCAATTCTCTCTCTCAACCAATTATATTCCACAGAGGATCCAATGTTTTTGATGCAATGTAAGTCAAAATAATACCATTTTGCCATTTACTGGGTTTGCATTTCGTTTCCAATTGATTTTGTATATAAATGTACATATACATGCACATGTAGGTTAACGAAACCATATCCAATTTACCAAAATAGGGTAATCTTATTATTTAACTTCGTATTTTTTCTGAAATTTTATTTGTAAATAGCGTCGGTGGGGATTCATTAAACACATACATATAAGTGTTCAACGACTTAATTCAGTAATTTACAAATGTTTTATGTTGCACAGCTCATTTAACTCGACCCATCATTATCAACATATCAACGAAGGACCTATTCAAGTTCCCACCATTTTGGTTCTGAATTCCTCAGATGGAAGTATTATCCAGGAATGGGGTAAAAAAAGGTAGGTGAAATCATTTCTGTGATAAGCACAAAATGATCCATTGTGAAGAATTGATGTAATTGATCTAATATAGAAGTGAGTCACTAAAACACCTAAATTGGAAATACATTTTTTATACATTTCATCGATTTGTCTCATTTATGCAAATGTTATTGCCATTACCCTTATCATGGCCAGGTTAATTTCATAATGCATAACAAATGCATATCGAATTCAAGCGATTTGCAACTTAATTTTTAAAAAAAATTATATACATGTACATGTATGAACAAAACTGATTTGCATACACAGTACTAAAACACCCGAATTTCAAATGCGAGGGCCTACTGGAACATGGATAAAAACATGTTTTCAAGTAAACAATATGTCAACATGCTCTATAATTCTGTTATGTGCAAGAAATGGACATACATGTCTAATTTGCTATGCACACACGTTGATGTGTTTCTAACACAAAATAAGTTCCAAACATTTCAACATGTTATTTCTCATGATTGCTTTTCAATATGTTATTCAAGTGACGTTGGTAAAGCCTCAATTGAATATTCACTGCATATGTTTATGTACTCTTTTGAACAGGTTTTTCTTGCCACATGGAATTAACACTGACCAAGAGGGCAACACATGGATAACAGACGTAGCTCTCCATCAGGTGAATTGAATAAACACGAATTTAGCTACTGTTTTTATACAATTTCATACCAAAATTCAATTTCATACCAATTTCATACCAGAATTAAATGTCATACCAATGTCATACCATTTGTATTGTCTTGGTTTACCTTGAACGAATCCATTATTTTACATAAAGCTTAATTGAAAAGTGCCAAACCATGACGTAGTAAGTACCCTGAAAATCAACTTTTAAGGTGGGGGGAAAAACAGAAGAATCTTGTTTTGGTAAATCTTTTTAGTAGAAAATATAGGTTCAAACGTTGCATATTTTTAAGTTAAATTAAGAAAATAAAAAATTAGAACGTATAATATTTGAAATGTTACACATTTTACACAACGTTGATCCACGATTTGTGCAACAAAACGTTGTATCCAACAAACGTATTGCACTCACACTAAAAGCTCATAAAACACCTGTTCCTGTGGCAGGTGCCGCAGCAGCATCACGTTGATGTCCTTATTCTTTCATTTGACAATGGCTGTGGGTTTGCATTCATTTGACATCAAAGTTTTTGAAAACTCGTTTCTGGAACGTTTTTCAAAACACTGACTTGGTTCTACAGACTCAACAATCTTCCACTCTATAGCATAAATGTAATTTGGTTTAGTGGTTTTTATCATAATAATAATAATAATAATAATAATAATTTATTCCCATAAATAGGAAAAGGAGATGTGCCCAAATCGCCATAGACACAGTGAGAAAGTGGGCTTCTCCTAAAGGCTCGTAGGCTGGCAGGGATTGCCTGATCTTAGGGCAGCAAAATTAAGAAATCACGTTTTTAGGTTAGTTTAGGTCCTCAGTGCCGTAGTATCCATACTATTGCAGGTGTAGGACGCACATACCATGCATGTATTAAGCAAAAAAAATACATTTTTGGACTTGAGGCACATACAACGTTATGGTTTAACTCACTCTTCAATTGAAGAACATACAGTAGGGTTTAGCGTTTTATTCGCCGAAGCGCACCACGAAAAGGAAATTTCGAAAACTTATCATTATTCATTTCGTATGGAGTTTTCGCTTCGTATGTTTGCGTTTTTCCAACACTAAAGAAAAATGAATAAGTGTGACTACCTCTTGAGTAGATATGTCCCTATACAGGATGGCATAGGATGGCACTAATGCATAGGGATAAAGTGAAGTTAATCCATTAGATGGTCTGGCATCACAGTTTTCATTTGAGGATTCGTAGACCGAAAGGAGTTTTCGCCGAAAACACAGAAAAAATGGCGACTATGGCGTAAAGCAAACAAGTTTTCGTAGGCCAAAGTTTTCGGCGAATAAAACGCTAAGTCCCTAGTATATAGTTGCAAATGCTGGTAAGTGAAAAAAAAATAATGGTTGGGTTAAGATCGCTATATAACTTAAAAACTAAATTTTGTTTCGGTTTAATTCTTTTTGTGCCTTAAACCTGCACTTATGTAGATTTTGTTTGCGCAACATGAGTCAAGAACACTTTTTTTCAGAACGTGAACTGTACCTTTAGCTGGTACGTCGTGTGTCATTCACAAGCATTGTACGTTCTTACACAATCCATACCTGCTATAATACAGTTCACGTTCTAAAACAAATATGTACTTGTCTTATGTTCCATGGCACGCACAAAATCTACATAAGTGTGGCTTTAAGACCCAAAATAATTAAACTGAAATAAATTTTAGATTTCAAGTTATTAGCGATCCTAACTCAACCATTTTTTTTCACATACCAGCTTTTGCAACTACACTCCTCAACTGAGTTTGTTTGTTTGGAAACTAATTTATGTTATTATTATCTCCTAAGGTGATGAAATTTCCTCCAGGTTCAGAAGAACCATCGCTGGTTCTTGGTGAACCTTTTGTACCTGGTAGTGATGCGAAACATTTTTGCAAGCCGACAGATGTAGTCGTGGCTTCAAACGGTGACTTCTTCGTCAGTGATGGGTAAATCTTAATTTGCTATTATGAAATAATTCGATTTTAAGCTTACTTTTCTGGTTAGTGTTCTGCTAGTAGTGATATCAGTTTCCTAACGGAAATATTATTGGGCAAGCTGTCAATGTATCAAAACTGATGTCACCATTACGTTTATTACCATTGTAACATACTGTATTTCACAATGCCAATAATACAGCCAATTTCATAAAACACTTGACAGTATTAGTGAATAGCGTATTGCTATTGTCTAATGATGCGTACAGTATACTGTCATTATAACAGTATCATCATTATCGAAGTCAGTATCAGTCAGTAACGAAAACATTGGTGAGTCGATGATTTTTTAAAGTTTGAGGATAATTGTACCATCTACCAAAGTTATAGCATTTGAAGTTTTATATAAAAGTAAGTAAAAATCTGAAAAAAAAATAATCCGCTATTTTCTAATATGAGGTAGCATCATTGATCATGCTCAATTGTGTTGATCATGAAGGTCTATCCAAGATTCCATGCAGCCACTAGATTTAAGTATTTAGATTCATCTATATGTAATTAGAAAATTCATTAGATAGTACAATTATAAATTCAGATCACACTTACACAAATGACCAACTACAAGACAAGACAATTTTAAAAATAAATGCATTTCCGAGGAAATCCAGCTAAAAATAAACCAAGATTACAAACGTTTTTCTTCTTTGAATTCAACTAAAGAATAACTTATTATCATACAACATTTCATAAACGACATATTTACAAAAAAATAAAAAAGAGCATACATGTATATATTTATTGCTCAAAATGTTTCCAATCACGCTCATTCGGGGTCTAATCTAAAGTTATAGTGTTGTTCTACTGACTTCAATCTGCAAGTTTTATGATTGTTCAATTTCAAATAAAAGTAAGAATTTGATAAAAAAAAAGTAATCAGTTACTTTCTAAAATGAGGTAGACTATTATTAACGTATGTTATCATCATTGATCATGCTCAATTGTGTTGATCACGTAAACCTATCCAAAATTCCAGCAATTAGATTTACGTATTTAGATTCATGTATGTAATTAGAAAATTCATTATATAGTACAATTATAAATTAAGCTCACACTTACAAAAATGATCAAAAACAAGGCCAAACAATTTTAAAAAGAAATGCATTTCCGAGGAAATCCAGCTCAAAATATACCAAGTTTGCAAACGTTTTTTTTTCTTCGAATTCAACTAAAGAATAACATATTTTGGATTATTGGACTGATTGGATATTTTGGATCGTATTATCTTACATCGTTTCATAAATGACCGATTTACAAAAAAATAAAAAGCATAATTATTGCTCAAAATGTTTTGAATCAGGCTTATTCTTGGTCCAACCTACAAGTATAAACACCACTTTAAAGTGTCAGTTATATATTTATTCAACTTCAAGTAATCTTAATAAAACGACAAGTAACCTTACAGAATCAATACATGTTTCTTCGATTAGATACTGCAATAGTCGAATTCAGAAGTACAATCCAGCGGGGGAAATCATGTCCGAATGGGGCCATTCAGCAGGTAACAAGCATGATATGTTGTCTTTAAAATTTTACCAAAAAATTGAAACCCCTTTAAAACAATGCAATTTTTAGGGCGAAGCATTTTTGCCATACCACATTCCCTCGCATTGATCGAAGAGCAAGACTTGCTTTGTGTTGCTGATCGGGAGAATCAAAGGATACAATGTTTCTCTGCTGGGTTGACTCCTGAAGCGCCACCTGGAAAGTTTGCTTTTCAAATAAGCATCCAACAGATTGGAAGAGTGTATGGAATTGCCTATGGAGGTAGGTAAAACCTGCTCAAATACATTATCAGCGTTAAACACTAAAAAAACCCACGAAGAATGCTTTTTAGAGCATTTTTGGGTGTACTTCGGTATAGTCCCTGCTGCAGCACGTTGGTTATAGGGGCAGCTGTATGGTTACTAGTAAAAATTTATACCCTTGTGTGAATAATGTGAAAAAATGTAAAAAATTGAGTAAAAATAACAATTTATGGGAAAAATTAATTTGAAATGATATTTCACGACAGCAAGGACAATTTGAATTTTACTGGACCCCCAGTTATCCGATGGGCTTGGGACCAAGCATTGTAGGTTAAAAGAAACTCCTTAGGAAATATCGGATAATCGAAATCAGCAGCTTTGACCTATCCGTCACATGGCTAACGAAAATGAGTTGTAGGTCTATGAAACGTGTCATTATAATTATGTGTGATTTTCCTTTCATTTATTTGTGTTTATCCAAACCCAACCTACACTAACCTAAAAATGTAATATTTCGCTTAGCTGAAATAAACGTCAGGCAAACTCTGCCAGCATACAAGCCCTAAGGGGAGCCCACAGTGGCAGCAGGGCATATTCCGTAGTAGAGCCTTTTACTTTATACATGTATTTGGTTTGGGATGGTTTGTATGTGGTTGGTTTGGTTTGGGTTGGTATTTGGTTGATTTGGTTGGTTTGGTTTGGGTATAAGAAAATGCCCAAACCTTGGAAATCATCGATCATGGGAAAACATGCTTTGCCACCATTTTACTGCAATTTCAACATTTTTTAATCAATTTTAGGTGATGGATTAATCCATGGAGTAGCGAAGGGGAAGCAAGCATATGGATTCACTGTTGATTTGGAAAGTGGGGACATAATAAGCACCTGGGCACGAGACCATGTAAGCACACGCTCATTTTGACTGTCATGCATACAGTTATCTACATTTAGCACGATAGCACTAATAATTCAATTATTATTTGATCATTGTGTTTTTGGATATTTTTTTAGTATTTTAGTGCAATATATATTTCATTCTAGGGGTTTGATACACCGCATGATATCGGGGTATCTCCAGATGGAACTAAGATCTACGTTGGAGAAATTAAGCCAAATCGACTATCAAAATTCAAATATCAACAGAAAAAGTAACGCATTGACAAGATGTTGATGAATATCTCTTAAAATATTCGGAATGGTCATCAGATTAATTTATTTCATACTATGGCCGGGATCATTCAAACGTCGGTCAACCAAATAGTGGAGAACGCATTCTAGATTTGTATTAAATTACTGTTAATAATTTGATAATTATTTAGTTTTCATCAACTCTCAAGCACATCTATCTTCCAATTACTTGAAAAAGGCACGACAAGAAGTAATTACAACCATCAAGTGACACCAGTTTTTACCTATAGGTCTTCATTACTACATTGTTAAAAGAATGTAAAACTTGCAAAATCCTTGCTTGACAGGACCCCTATACACTGCTTTTTGTTGAACATATTTTTACCTCATGTTTGTGTCCCAATAAAATTTATTTTTAACCGAATTTTTCTCATTTAATGACATGCTGCAATAATATGGGGTTTGCAATCCACTGTCCTAATGTCATATTCAGTGTGAATACAATGAAATTGACATCTGATGACGTTATATTACAATTGCATCATTTCTTAAAACAAAACATTTGGCACCTAAAATATGAAGTCTCAGCAGTAATAAAGAATACATAATTGGTGACATTTGTAGAAACACAAAATCAATAGTGCTGGATTTTACACACATTTCTGTTAAAAACACTGATTTCCTAACGCAGGGTTCTCACTCAAATTCTCAAGTCGATTTATCTGACCCTGACAAATTTTCACTCATTTCCCTGACATCTTACATGAGATTTTTAAGAAATAAAAAATGATGGATTTTATTCCCCATTTTAATTAAAGATGCTGACTAATCATTTGGCTGATGCAAACTATCTCAATTTTACTGACATTCCCTGACTTTCCAGAAAGTGATATTAATAGCCAAAACTTATCTTTGTGGACATTTTGAAAAGTTCATAAACATTAATATGCATAATAACACAAAAGTGTGTTTTCCCTAACACACCTAACATGATAACAACAAGTGAACATTTGAAAAGAAAACTACCAGAAATGCATGCAATGTATATTGGATCGATGTTAGCTGCATTCTCCCGAAAAGGTTTTTCAGAAAAATTAAAAACAAAAGGAACACTGATAGAAATTTTTATTGATAATGATGGTGATTCAAGAGGATAAACACACGATATGCTTAGCCTACATTTATGCACAAATTTGTAAAGTGAGATAAGTGAGATTAATTATTTGGAAAGTGTTGTCAGTGACATTTTTAGAAAAACCTGCTCATGAATGATGAATTTCAGCTAATGGATATACACATCATTCTAGCCACTTCATATTCACCTTCATTCACTGAAAAAAATCATGATGATATTTCATAACAAATTAAGACGCAAGCTTGGATAAAGGTAAAATTACTTTATTTTCCATATAGTGCATATTTTTCATCCTATTAATTATATTTTGCAATTTGCCACACGTTCAAGTTTGCAAATTTAAATCATCTTTCGAATCTCGTGCATGGATGTGCAATGTTGTGCTCGTCTTGACAATGCCGCAGGTTTTCTCGTCAGTTTTCTGAAGTTATTATATCAAGAATGAAGATTGAAATATACAACAGAACTCATAGACGCAAAATTGACAAAGGCATGTTCTACGAAGCTATATGGACAGATGTGCGCAAGTGACTTATTTTCCTGAATTGAGAAAAATACAATGCTGGCTTCACAGCACATGCCAGAGCACTAGTATTTTAAAAATAAAAAATATTATGCAGCAATCAGATTAGGCCGTATAAACATGGGACGGTATGCCAGATTCGAAAAAACCATGGGGAATTCTCCGATCATCCAGAACTGCAACAAGCTGAATTTCCAAGACGAGAATGGAATGATACACATTGCTTCACATTGCAGTCCCTCCACTCTGCAGCACAAAACTGGAAATCAAAGCAAGAACTGGTGGCTACAAATGTTCCCCATCATTTATCTTCAGAAAAAGCGTCTTGAAGATGAGATTGCACATACTGCATCTGGCTGGGAAAATTCTTAGAAGACCAAGCCAGGAAACGTCCATCAGCCGGATGGTAAGTGTCAGTGTCACCAAAAGCAATACTTTACGAGAAACTGTTGAAGTTACGCTTTAGGGACTTTCGCACTAAATTCTTCCACATCAGAATCACTGGCTTCCGGATCAATGTCACTGTCCTCCATGCTTACGGGATCAAATCCTTTGTGTGGGTTGAGGATGTTGCCAAAGCCGAATCCTGCCATGTTTGGGTTTTTGTAGCCGGTCATCCAGCCTTTGACATGACCGATGTTACAGCCGTTGATTTTACCTGATTGAAAAAAATCATCACATTGAGATACTCGTACATCTGTCGACTGCTAAAATAATCAGGGCTCCCACATTTTATTGAGAACGAAATTCCCTGACTTTGACATGACCATGAAAAATCACCATTTCATTACAATACTTTATTTTTACTTTGCAAAGATATTTATTTCTAGTAAAATGGTAAAAAAATTGGAACTTTCACATTTAAAAACATTTATAACTTTAATAAAAACTTATTTGGAAGAGTAGGCCAACTTATGTTTCCTGAACAGCTTTGGCAATTTCTTTATCAACAGCAATAATGTCGTTCATTTTTGTATTTGCTACTTTTCTGAGGGAATTTGACTTAATTATCAAATTGATAGTTTGCTTCCCTTGAGCTTCATCAGTATAGGCCTATTTCTTCCATTCAGTATTTAATAAATCCAATTCGGTTTGCAGTTTCCTCTTCATTGCACGAAGCTTTAAAATTTGTTCTTCAAACTGCTTCCGTTTTTCAGTTAAATATTTTAAACTAATTTGATTTTAATCTTTTTCAAAACATGATTTAACAAGTTTAAGGGCATATTTTTGATCATAAAATTCCAGGTCAAATTTTACATCTTCCCTGAATTTCTAGGCCTTTTCCCTGGCTTTCCAGGTTTTTCCCGGTTGTGGGACCCCTGAATAAGTTCGACTAGAAAAGCAGCATTCCAGGTAAAACTTGAAAAATCTTCATTCAAAGAAATGCTATGATATACTATTCCAAGAGTCTATACTGTACAGGCTAGCACTGTGCCATGTTTATGTCACGTTAACTGTCACTTGAGTTTTGCTAAATCAGACTGTTTTTTATGTTCGATCGCTTAACATTCGGAGTTCCTGGAACGGTCGGAATTAGGTTTAGCAATTCATTATACTGAAGACACACCGAACTAAAATCTAGTTTTAGAAACTAGGTAATGGCTGTGTTTCCATCTCTGTAATGGAAAACAAGATTACATATGCATTTTTCGCATATGTAGGTGTCGCCCTCACGAAACCACGTTTGTTAACACGTTTTAGCTTCGGTGTGGTTTAGGTATCAGTAGTTTTTCTAGGACCTCATCCCAGAACGTGATCAAACGCCTCATAAAAACGACCTGCAGTTCTGAGGAAATATGGGGAATGTGTTAAGGTTGTGCAACACAGGCATGTGGCCAGTTGAAATACAATTTTACATTTTTTCACATGACGCGATCCACAACAACAAAACAAGTCCATAAATAGTGTATTTCAGCTTGCCATTCTCGAACTTTTTTTAATTCGACTAAAAATGGATTTCAAGTGTATTTTCATGGAAATGATTTTTTAAGACATTATGCATTATTTTTCAGATTCTTATAAATATTAGGCTACAAAAGAGCGACACAGGCAATTTTTTTATATATTAAAAACAATCAAATTTTAGTGCGTTTATTTATGAAATTAGGTACCTGAATGGAGGGGAGTTTTAAGCTGGATTTCGTGTGAAATTCACTTCCAATTAATTTCCCCCATAAATTGTCATTTTTACCCAATTTTTCACGCAAGGGTATAAATTTTCACATTTTTACACTTTTTTACACTGGCCACACGCATTTAAAAACTGTAAATACAGTAAGAACTGTGCACGTCAGAACAAGCTTATCATACCTGATGCTAGTCAGAAGGTTTTGGAAGCAATGTAGCAAAGTTTAAGAAACATGTACTGTACAATATATGCGGCAGGTATGTGTTGGCTTCAATCACCCATAAGAAGTATTTTTACATTGGTGGGTACAATCACAACAATTTGCAAATGGTTGTGTTTCTCCTATATAGAATATCTTCCATCAGTTATCAGTGAAGTATTTTTCAGTTTTCTTTAACTGATGTAGAGTAAGCAAAATATGAAGAGCTGAAACTGCCTTATTGGTTGGTTTGTTTTTTTGGGATTTTTAACGCTGATCAATTTAAGGCAATATCTGCAACACGAAGGTCAAATATCTACACAGGGAGGGTCTAAAAGGGACTTCTGTTTTAACCCTTATGCGAAGAAGCAACCAAGTTTTTCCCAGTGACCTCGACCGGGTAGCAAACCCAGATACCACGCTACTACTTGGTCGCGGGTGCAGTTAGACATTTACTGTCTTCAGAGTCGGAATATTTGTAGGAATAATTGTAGGGGCGACATTTCAGGAAAGTACTGTCTTCTTTGATAGGGTAATCGAATTAGCAGCTAGGTCCTGTAACACCGATGTATACCAGTTAGACATTTGCTGTTTCTTAGTCGAAATAGTTGTAGGGGGCGGATCCTGATATTCGAACACGAATTCTTTGTCCCATAATTTACCGTGTACTCGCACAAGCAACACAGATTGCAACACTTTCATTATTTGCTAGAAAAGAAAAATGGATAAATCCAGAAAATGCTTTACCTTGTTTCTTCAGTCGTATGAAAACTGCGACAAGGATCATGAGAAGGATAGGAATAGCCAGCAAGGCCATGATTATCATGGATGCCGTGAAATTCGAACTGCTCATCAAACTGGCTTTTGTCTCTGATCCATCATGAACTGCTTTAATGTCAGCAAGCGAATGATGTAGCTTCCCTTCCTTCACAACAATAGGAACAGCAGATGTTGTTAATGGAGCAGCAATTTCCGGTTTCAAGTTGGCTTGATTTTGGTGCGCAATGTCGTTGGGCACCTGCTTCCCTTTTGCTGTGTTTCCTTCTGAAAGATCGCAAGATTAAGGCATTGAGATACTGTAGGCAAACTTCACACGAGGCAATCATAGGAAATACCCACTGGTGCAACAACTGCAAAATTATTTTCCCAATACTAGTAACACCCTCCGCATATTATTTACAGTCTACTTCTATTGCTAGTCGTTTGTTTCGGAAGTTTTTTAATTTGGCCAATCTCTGCAACACGAGTGCTTAACACCAATGCCTGGGAATTTTGCCTTCAGGGGGAATAACTCCTCCCCCCCCCCCCAACTCC
>JAQGAF010003192.1:0-18620 GCA_034687865.1 Kryphioiulus occultus
AATTTGAACTACATGTATCAATGAATTTGAACTACATGTATCAATGAATTTGAACTACATGTATCAATGAATTTGAACTACATGTATCAATGAATTTGAAACTACATGTATCAATGAATTTGATACTACATGTATCAATGAATTTGATACTACATGTACCAATGAATTTGAAACTACATGTATCAATGAATTTGAAACTACATGTATCAATGAATTTGAAACTACATGTATCAATGAATATGAAACTACATGTATCAATGAATTTGAAACTTCATGTATCAATGAATCGAACTACATGTATCAATGAATTTGAACTGCATGTATCAATGAATTTGAACTACATGTATCAATGAATTTGAAACTACATGTATCAATGAATTTGAACTATATATATGTATCAATGAATTTTAACTATATATATGTATCAATGAATTTGATACTACATGTATCAATGAATTTGAAACTACATGTATCAATGAATTTGAAACTACATGTATCAATGTTTGTTAAATATATTGATAATTTTACACACAGACGATGAATTAGTACATGCATTTAAACTATCACTAGGCAATTTTTACAACAATTAAATACTGTAAAAATAATCTAAAACTATAACAGAAGTTTCCAAAAATATTATAACATCACATTGTTTGAGTCGATGTTCTGAGAATGTTTCATAGATTTAATGTACATGTATTATCAATTGGGTATGTCAAATGGGTATGAAAAAATGAAGTATCCCTCTCTCTGCACATAAAAAACATGGGAACATAGACACAGAAAAGTTTTTGAAAATCCAGAAGGTGCCATGAGATCTGAGATTAAATTTGAGAAAGGATGGGGTGTAAGATAATAGAAATGAGCAATCGCGTGAGCAAACCCCAATTCGTTTTGTGTTTTACAATGCCATCGTTTTATGAGACTTAATTTCAAGGCCAATAATGGGCTTTTTTATGGGATTTTCATGGACCCATTCATATATGACATGGAAATAAAAATGCAACCTCACTGTTTTACAATCAGTGTTGCTTCGAGTGGTTATTCTCTCAACGTTTCAGTTTTGTTTGATGAATGAAAATGATGTGGAATCGTAAACAATCGAGGTCCTCCCTACTCAGGACATGGACCCCCATTTTTTACCCCCAAAAACTTAAGTTCTCAGGAATATTCCTTTACATTGCTTTTTAATTCCATTCAGTTTTACTGATTTTCCTAATGTCGTATATGCTGTGCAATTAACTTGAGCACGGCTAATTATTATGCTATTTTAATAGCAATGTGCGTTTTCAGCAAATTCAGACTATTTTTTTTAATGAATATCAACTTGGTTACCAACACAACATGTATGAACGGTGTTTTGGTTTCAGAGCTCTCGAGTCACGATGTTTTGTGGGAATTTTGGTGCATTGTAGCAAACTATAAATTAATGCTTATTTTATATTTCCGTATTCTGTATGCGGTGTGCGAACCTGTTTTTTTGCTATATTTATTGGATATGCCATGGGACTAACGTAAGCAACACAGGGTTACATAAGTGCAACCAAGTCCTCCTATGCTGTTTGTTTGAAAAAGCACATTGGAAACAAAAATAAAGGCAGAATGATTTGTGTATTTTAAACACAGTAACAATCTTGTATGTAATAAGTTTTATGACATGTGAATGCTGTAAGCATGCCATGAATTTGGCAGATTTGAATATGGCAAATATTTTCGAAAGTACATGTTTGACTAATTTTGTAAAGCTGGAAAACTTTTTGTCTGCAATTGCAAGTCAATAGACAAATATAAAAATTACTTTCAAAAATATTTTCGAAAGTAAATATTTGACGAATAACTTTTTAAATGTTATTAGGCATAATTAGCCAGACTTTCGACAATATTTTGTGTACATCTGGAACATTTTTCCTGTCTGCAAATGCCAGGTAATGGACAAATATAAAAATGTACTTTCAAAAATATTTTCGAAAGTACATGGTTGAAATAACTTTTTAAATGCTATTATCTGTAATTAATCATACTTTCGACAATATTTTGTACATCTGGACAACTTTTCTTGTATGCAAAGGCAAGTTGATGGATAAATATAAAAATATTTTCGAAAGTGTATGTTTGACGAATAACACTTTTTAAATGATATCAGCCATAATTAACCATACTTTCGACAATATTTTGTACATCTGGAACATTTTTCCTGTCTGCAAATGCAAGTTAGTGGACAAATATTAAAATTACTTTCAAAAATATTTTCGAAAGTACATGCTTGACGAATAACACTTTTTAAATGTTTTTAGCCACAATTAGCCATACTTTCGACAATATGTTGACAAATGTGAAAATAAATATTGGGCGAATTTAAAAATAATGGTCAAATTAAAAAAAATTAATGGTTCTTTCTAAATTTGAGCAAGACAATTTCTTTTTCCATTCCTGGCCTACACGTTTCTTTGTGCTACTCAATATGTCCATCTCACCTTATCTCTTGAGCAGAAATGCTCGATGGAAGGTTACCTTATGCAAATCGCACTTAGGAAATCGTAAAAATTATTGAAACAATGTTCGTGAAAGAAACTGTAAAGTTGTGATAAGTTCAAGCGGTTGCCTCGTGTGTGGTCCGAATACGATATCGTTTAAATTTGTCATGGGGTTTAACATGGCTACTGGGTAAACACGAGTCTTGGTACAGAAATTTCATTTCATAGACAAAGGGATAAACAAAGCCCTTGGGAACTAATGTTACATGGCATTCACCGACTGTCGTATATACATAAACGAGTTCGGCAAAACGAGTATTGCAAATTGATGTTTATCGAGGCAATTACATTAATGCAGAAATAAGCATGCTGGGTGCAGATTTTGGTGTTTTTTCTCACATACGGGCGTTTAATGGTAATGATTTCTGCTATCAGTATTCAATAACACTGAGCTTCCATCTTGGGCTGGGACCTGAAATTATGCCATGAAATGTTGGGAAGATAAAACTAGTAGCATTTTTACCAGCAAAATGATTTAAAAAATGCGGTTATAGAAGAGATCAAAGTTAGCATGTTTTGGAACTCAGTCAATACACTTAACTTGCTCATATATAATATTACATTCTCAACTTCAACATAACTTAGATGCTTGAAAGATTGCAAATTGAATTTTATGGCTGATTGCACCTAGCTGTGTTACGCTTATTGGGAGATTAAGGTGTGATTTAATAGGCGACTAAGCTGCAAATTGTTCACAAGTCAGTATGGAAATCAGTGCAGTCAATCATTAACCCCTTGTTATTAAGGGGATTTTTTGCATGGCGTTTTATTACCCATCATATAATTTATTCCTGTTTTAATTAACTTTCCAGTTCATCAGAATTGCTAGGAAAATAACGTTATTATACTGCTAGAAATTTTAAAAAATTCGATAATTCGTGCTATTCAGCTATTTGAGTTGGTGAGTTATTATTACGATTTTGTACATGCAATAAACACGAAAATCCTTTATAATGTTGCATATCGAAACGTTATCGAAGCTTGAAGTATTTTATGACGATTTTCGGTAATTTGTTTGCCAAAACAAATTTTCTGTTATTTTTTAACAATAAGCACATCGCACAATTAATCTTGGCATCTGATCACTAAGCTTAATATTTCTGAACATTGATCCTCAATATGGTTCACATTCTTTATATTTATAAGGGCATCACGTGATAAACTTGCAAGTTTCTTGCAAGACGTAGTAAACGTGTATAGCAGGGTTCCACAGACCTGGAATTGTCAAGGAAATTAGAACGACTTGGAAACGTCAAGGAATATGGATCTACTTTGAAAAAGTCTGGAAAATTCAACAAATCAATAATGTATTTTACACAACTAGTTATTGGTGGACACAAAAATCGAGATAACAAGCAATTTTATGGACAAATTAGCGAAATCGCTTATTTCACAAACTAATCTAAATTTGCTCTTTCCTTGTGATCAGGGTGTCTACTGGGTTTGGTATTGCAAATTCCATGACTTTTCCATGACGTTTTAATGACTTCAAAACTGTTTCCATGCCTATTAAATATGAGGCTATTTAAGCTTTATGTCATCAATAAATGGCGATTTGAAGAAACATTCTCTACCACAGTGATGCCATGTTTATTCACCAAAAAAATCACCATAGACGATTAATTTTTTGCGAAGCTGGATGAAAAATGATGAATTTTAACCCACATTTTTATTTTATGAATCAATGGCAAAAATTCCATGACCATGATGCAAATTTCATGATTTTTCCATGACCATGATGTAGATTTCATGACTTTTCTGTAACCCTGATGTAAATTTCATGACTTCTGTAACCCTGATGTAAATTTCATGACTTTTCCATGACCCTGTTGTAAATTTCATGACTTCCGTGACCTTGATGCAAATTTAATGACTTCTCCATGATTCTGATGTAAATGTCATGACTTTTCCTTGACTTCCACAACCTGAATTTAATTTCATTACTTTTCCATGACTTCCATGACCTGAATTTTTTTCATGACCTATGTTCTCTCCCATACTTATATAAGAAGCAATAAATTTAGCATTCCTTACATTGGCATATGCCATATTTTTGCATTTCCAGTGGTCAGGATGATCAGGGAAATTTGTTTCAAAATTGGAAAAGTTAGGGGAAAGTCAGGGAAGTTTAACATTTAATCTCCACGGGGGAACATTGCATCCGCAACAGAACATCTTTGCTTTTAAGAACTAGCTCAAACGTTGCAACGATGACAAGTTTTAGCCGAAATTTAAGAATTATTCCAGTGCTGACCCTTTCCCCCTCAGTCCACTTGAATATTCAAATTGCTGAATACCAGATGACATTTTGCAGGCCTGGTAACATCATCTAGCTGTCACACGCTTGCGAAGCAAACTTAAAACTTATCGTATACGCCACGCTCACCTGCTTTGTCTCGCAGTTGAACTGGATACTTTTTTCCCAGGTGTTACATAATGTTTGTTTTCGGTGTCGCATTTCCTACACATACATTTGTAACCAACCTGCCATACGCATTCCATTCGTGCGCAACTCTTAATCTCGTGATTATTACCAGAATAGGACGAGAAGTGCACATTTATCAAGAAAGGTTTTTTTTTGGCCAAATTAAAATATCCAGTTTTTGCGCATTTGTCCAGTTCCAGTAGCCTGGGGCTGGGGCTGTATTAGGTTATGTGGTAGTACATATGCCACTGCTGGTATAAATCATTGCCCTGTTTTGCCAGAGTATGTCCATGGTAGTATTGCCACTCACTTGCCTTGCCTTACGCCGAAGCACACTATGATCACCTGCTAAAGTCCATTGCACTTAGCAGACCAGAACATGCAAAAAAAAGTAAAAACAAAAAAAAAAAAATTCACAGAAAAACTCGACTGCCCGGCCCAGTTTAGGAATGCGAGCACTGAATGCTACGAGCTATGGTCAAACCTGATTTTGCTGTAACAGGACATTCACTATTTATTAAAAATCATTTAAATACAAACCTGCTCGTAGCCATTAAAGGATTAGGTACATTAACCAAACTGGGGACAAGCGGTGCCATTTCCCTGGCTCATGCATATGCTTTATGAACGAAAGGAGATCGTATAAAATGTCGATAAAAATCTCTCATCCAAGATACGCAATAAACCTTATTGATAACGATCCATCTGCATAACCACTCGGAAGCAGTTTACCAGTTATTAGCCAGTTCAGCCATTTTAATCTGTCTGTAAAATGCGATTTTCTTCTTACTATTTTGGTCAAGTATTTGTGGCATTTTGATAGGCCTTCATGACTCCATTTCATAAGAGAATGTTTATTTTTTTCCCTTAGAAATGCTTCTTGTATGATGAAAACTAATGCCAAAATTATTAAATCGATTGCTTCGATTTTTCAATCATGATCTTTGACAATCATTTAGGAATATTTTGCTAGTAATTTTGAAAAACGCTGGTATTGCTACAGGATAACAAAAATTGGAAGGTGTCAAATTAAGCACTTTTTTATAACTTTTTAAAGAGCAAAATGTAATACTGTATTAAGAATTTTATAGCATTTTAATAATTTTAGAATGCTTTAGAATAACTGCATCAATGTTATAACAATAATAAAAGAAAAACAAATTGAGTATAATTTTTGTTAACAGCACAATTACTACATTCAATGAATCCAAACAGCACTATCTCATGAATAAGATTTTTTTTGATCTTCAATCTCTTGGACATCATTTACGATTATTTTGAACATTAGGTACTTTTATTTTGTATTGATCTTTTAGACTTGTTTGTCACCATGGACAAGTACAGCAAACATATTTTTGACAAGTTTCATGATATGCTTCCTATTTATAGGAACCTTTGGGACTTTTTAACACCTTATTTGTTATAGTATTTGGGACTTTTAGAACTTGTTTGCATTTTTTCGACATTAAGTACTTACGAGATTTTGTAGTACTTTTTTGGACTTGTTTGCCACCATGTACATGTACACGTACAGCACACGAGACTTTTTGGGACTTTTCAGGATCTTATTTTTATAGTATTTAATGAGTGCATTTGTCCTTCTTTGAAAGTTATAAGAATGATTTCCATCGATGAGAAGTTGCCTAATACATGCAGTGTTTTGATGATCAAGATCTATTCAATTCAATTCAACTCCGTGCATTATACGTTAATTGCTTAGCCTATCAAAAAGATAGCATGAATGCTTTGAAGGTATCGTTGGCATTATTTGGTTTCTCAGATGAGTCTTCCTTGGTTTGGTTTGACCTTAAAGATATCATGTTGGAGCATTTCCTTGTTTACAATTTTGGTGATATGCTCAATCTCAAATGGAAGAACATTCATTATACACGTATTTTCAAAAAAATCAAGCTTTCTTACTGGTCGTCACATACAGGTTTACTGTTCACCAGTTCAATATGGCAAATTATTAGTTGCTAAACTTCTTGCGCTGCTTTTTCAATCTCTATCTGGTAATTTATGATGTTCAAGTGGAACAAGCACTTCCCATTAAACTGAAGCTAACAGCTTCGAAACGTATAATCTAATAAATCAGATAAGCACGGTGTTTCATTATTAAATAGTGACTCTCATATTTTCGTCAGCGTGCGGACAATTAACGGGGTAATATGCGTTTGGCAGTTTCTAATGTGTATCAGATACACTTTGACAATGTTGTTATTGTATCCCCAGCGTTAGACCAGGTTCAATTATGTTTCTGCTGATTAATTGTTTGACTTCCTTCGAGAGTTCGAGAGGCATCGTGATCCAAGCTAATGATTACTCTGTTAACATACTTGTTTCAAGTCGCTGGAGAATGATAGGTGCGAGCAAACCGTAAGATGGGTTCAGCAGATAAACCCACCTTAAGGTTGCTTCGTCTTACCTTGAAAACTTGTAAGGAAATAGAGGGCAGCATGAGCGAAATGCTCTTGCTGCGATGCCTTGAATATTCAAACCAATATCTTGCTTGGCAGATGTCGAGGTCTCAGGACAAGGAAGCTCAATGGAAGTTCAAAGGAGTTTTAATTAAAATTCTGACGTTATTTGCATATTTCGGACGTTGACAGGCAGGCTGACCAGGTTCTGCATGCTCGCCGATGTCCAATTTTTAATCGTTTAATCTCACTTTGGAAATTTAGTATGCAAAAAATGGTGCTTTTCAGCGCAGATTAATCACGTGGAATGGTAAAGCATTTGGAAATGCATTATAAAACACGCATTGGAAAATATATTTAAAAATGTCTGTAGATTGAGATAAGTTTAGTTTCAAACTGTATTCCCTTACAAAAAAATGTAATGGTATTTTCAAAGTTGAATGAATTCGGAAATGCATTATAAGACATGCATTGGAAAATATATTTAAAAATGTCTGTAGTTTGAGACAAGTTTAGTTTCAAACTGTATTCCCTTCCAAAAAATGTAATGGTATTTTCAAAGTTTCCATTTTTTGTATTTTTTTGGTATCAGAAACGTGTTTCGACAGGTGTCAAATAAGTCTGATCGGGTGCAAAAATACCTATCATAGGTTTCAGAGGGTTACCTTACAGTGTACAACATTTTTTGGAAACCCATGAGAAACATATGAATTAGATTGGATATAAAGGAACCTTTCAACAACCAATAATGATACCGTAAAGAAACCATTATAAGTTTCTTTTGCAAAAGGTAGTAAATTGTGTATACCAACTAATTGTATAAATTGTTTGATGATTACTGGATACTAGAAATTAACTAAAATTATACCTAACATTTTTGTAAAGGTTGACAAATGTATTTGAAAATGCATTTTAAAATGTGGCAGTTTGTAATACATTATGGAATGCACATTGCAATGTATTATCTTTGATGGAGTATGTATTGTGTATTGCACAATGTAATGTAGTTCGGGTGCATTGAAGAATGTTGTACAATGCATAGTGTAATGTACTGTATTCTGTTTGCGTCGAAGAAGGTAATTACAATTTATATTCAAATTATTGTAAAATGTCAAAAGCCTCGGTATATTTCATAATGTTATGGTTTAAAAAACCAAAGCAAAATTTTGAATTTAAAAAAAAATTAAAATATTCAATAAATTAGAACTGTCAATGAAATAGTCTAAAATTTAAAAAAATACATCTATTTCATTCAATTCAATGCAGCACACATAACTGTTATAAGTATATAGTTTCAAATACATCGTGAAATACACGAGTCGAAGTATTTTATAACACATTGTAAAATGTATGCGTGAAGTGCATTTTGATTACATTATCAAATGTATTTCGTGTTGCGATAAAAACGACCGATGCATTTTCAATATATTTTGCAATTCGTAATGCATTTCACAATACATTTGAAAAGCATTTCCTTTCCATGTGGGTAGGCCATAAAAAACCATGACGTTAATATAAGACAGCAGACCTGGGAAGTAATTTGCTAATTTCTTACGGTGGTTTCGCGATCGATTTTATTACCCACAAATTCAGTATGTTTTAAAGTGTCTGGAGAACATTGACTCGGACACCTTCGCTACCACCAACTAATCTGTCGTTATTCAGGTTTGGATAGTAAATCCAAATTTGCTCAATCTACATGTATTGGTACACGAATATTTTAGCTCAAAGCTCTTAAATATGCAAAATGCAGATATAAACTGCACGTGCTCTTGTTTTCTAAATGCAGCTCAGAAGTACGGTATGTAGATTAATATGCTGGTCATGGCCCCTATAAACTTGTTGAATGCAGACTTTTTAGCCAAGACATATCCAGTCAAACTTCTCAATTTTCAGGAATAAATCTTCGTCAAATCGAGTTCAAAGAACGGCAAGATAAGAAAACAATTTATACAAACATCGGCATTAAATTGAATCGAGTAATCAAATGCTTTTATTTGCGACTATATAATTTAATTGCATCAAGTTAACGTGTCCAGGAGCTGCATTGGTGGCAAAAATCTTCCGAAAGTTCATGCACCATCTTAATTTTATTCCCACACTTCACATTTGTCGTCAAATTTAACCAAAATTATTCCTGAAACAATTATTAAATTTCAGACATACTAAGCTGGGAGACTTAAATTTTGCTAGTAATAACACACATATAGATGAAATGAATTTCAAATGCATTGTTTATTGCAAAATATTTTGCAAATGAATTGGGATTTTTTTAAGTAATGGTGATGTAAACAAAAATGCATTTCACTAATGCATTTCAAAATGCATTTCAAAATGCATTATGAAATATGCTGAAGATGTGTGCTGCGTTGAATTGAATAAAATTGGTGCATTTCAAATGCATCGTGAAATGCATTGCGATTGCAAAATATATTGCAAATATATTGGTCGTTTTTATTACAACAAGTAATACATTTGGTAATGTAAACAAAAATGCATTTCACTTATGCATTTTACAATGCTTTATGAAATATGCTGACTTGTGTATTTCACAATGTATTTTTAAGTGCATACTTAAAAATGATGTGTGCTGCATTGATTTGAATAAAATTGATTTTAAATTGAGATTTTGTGATTTTTTAAACCTCGAAATTATGAACTATATCAAGGTTTTTGGCATGGAATATAAATTGTAAAATGCATTCTTCAATGCAAACAGAATAGATTACACTATGCATTACACATCACATAATATATTGCAATATGCATTCCTTAATGTTTTACAAATACATTTTCAAATATTTTTGTCAATACAGTTTGAAACTAAATTTGTCTCAATCTACAGACTGTTTAAAATGTATTTTTCAATGTATTTCTTGAATACATTTCTAAATGTATTACCATTACATGTAGGAATTACAGTTCAGTTATCTTCACAACATCATCTTTTTATATTTGGCATATGTAATATGGAATATACATATACTTTTGAAGGAAACTGATATTTCTTTGAAACGAATTTACAGACGTAGTTATTGACGTCATTTGTTTTCCTTCCTACGTCGACTAATCATCAAAAACATCGATTCCAAGGTCTCATTCCTAAAGTACACAAACATTCTCAGCTCAATTGGTTCTTTAGACTTCTTGATCGCTTCAAACAGGTTTGAATCGACAATTACACTAATTACCCACCATACTGTTTTCGTAAGACATTATGGTTTGTCAAGGAAAAAGACATTTCATCTCTGCAATCAGTAGCAGAGTACTGATTTTAAATTAACGTCACGTACTTAACAGTGGTTCGAGTCGTTATTTATGTAGTTCAGATTTCTCAGAAGCTATAAAACATCATGCCAGATGAGTTAATTCTACGAATTCAGTCAACATAGCTATTAATTGGTAAGCCAATTTCCTATTGCTGCGATGTCAGAATGTGTACCAAATCTCTTAATCATTTTCCTATTGTACTGAAAACACCGAATTTTAAAATAATGCAAACGAAAAGCAATGTGTGGATACCCTCATGTAATGGTAAAGCATGCATTTAGAAATGCATTATAAGACATGCTCTGGAAAATAATTTTTAAAATGTCTGTAGATTGAGACAAATTTAGTTTCAAACTATTTTGACAAATATATTTGAATATATATGTTTTTAAGCAGTTTTTAATGCATTATAGAATGTATATTGCAATGTATTATGTGTGTTGGAGAATTATTGTGCAATGCACACTGTAATGTTGTTCGTGTGCATAGATGAATACATTTTACGATTTATGTTCCATGCATCGTAAAATGTCAAAAGCCTTGCTATATTTCATAATTTCAAGATTTAAAATCCCAATTCTGAATTTAAAAACTCTAAAATGTCCAATAAATATATTAGAACTGGCAATGAAACAAAGTCTAAAATTAAAAAATACATCAATTTCATTCGATTCAAAGCAGCACACGACTTTTGTTAGTATTTAGTTTCAGATACATTTTGAAATGCACAAGTCAGTATATTTTATAATGCGTTGTGAAATGCATTAGTGAAATGGATTTTTGTTTACTTTACCAAATGTATTTCGTGTTGCAATATGAATGACCAATATATTTTCCAATTCGTAATAATGTACGTTTCACAATGCATTTGAAATGCATTTCCTTTCCATGTGAGTGGTAATATTTAGGAATATTTGTTGTGAATGCGCATCCATTGTATTTTAAATATTTATTTTTTGGGACTAGGATTTTTTTTTTATTTTAAATAATGCATACGAAAAGCAAAGTGTTGATAATTGAGGAATTTTAATAGTTTTTTTTTTTCGTCTTTGTTTATCACTTCACTTGCAGCTGGATTTAATGCATACAAGGATCACTAAATTTGACTAAAGTTTTGGTGTACAATTTGGTATATTCACAATGTGGTGTCACTGGGAGTTTTTTCATCGTGCGATTTATTTTATTTTTAATTTTTTTTCCAGAAATAAGGTACAAATTCTAAATAGAAAACTCATGAAAACAAATGATTATAAGTTTATAAGGTTACCCATTATACGTAAACTTGCTTCCTCCTTACACACGAATGATAGCAATGCAGATATTCGCAGGGCAATTATATATAGATATGGTTTTGAAAAGCATTTCGTGAACGAGTGGGGGGGACAAACAGATAATTTTAACCTTAAACTGACCATCCTTTGAGGAAAAAGCAGCAAAAAATACCTCAGGGTGCTGGGAAGTTACCTTTGCCAAATACTGCAAGAAACAGAAGTGCATGTTGAGCAGAACGTCGTGACTGAACCCAAAATAAAGTTTTCATGGGATAAAAAGCCCTCTTTTGGAAATGCCAACATGATATTCCTGCAAATTCAGATAAAAAATTAAAAGGAGCATAATTGCAATAAAGTGCATGCAGATAGAACAAGGCATTTTGTTGAGGACCATAAATGTACTTTTTATGAGAATTGCTGCATAAAGGAAGACAGCTCTCACTAAAATAAAAAAGGATTTTTTTGGGGTATGTACGAATCAAAATTGTAAAACTGAAGTGCAATTCTTGTGACATTTTCTCATGAGAGCATCGGATTTTCTAATTTTTTTTTTTAATTTTTTTTAAAATTTTTATTTCTTATCGTGCTTGCAACAGTATCATTACAGATGATTATATGATAGATGATTTCTCGAGTTACGTGGCTTTCTTTCCCCAAAAATATAAAATAATAAAAATGCAAGCTTCCTAGTCCCATTGTCGTGGAGCATAGTCGTAAATACCTCTCCATTAATACCTGAACTATTAATTTGTCCCTGTTGCAATACGAAATCATTCCTTTGAACCCTAGATTATAACTTAAAAGGTTGAATTTCATGACAGATAATGTTGTTCAGAAAATACCAGGATTTCAATAGGGTTTCTTGAGAAATGGATGCTTGATAAACCTAGCCCATATGGAAAAAAATGCATTATAAATGCATTATTTAAAATACATTTACAAATGCATTTATTATATTGTATTATATTTCCAAACGTATTTTAAAATGCATTCATAAATATATTTCATTATACATGAATTTATGTATTTGAAAATGCATGGGCAACCTGGAAATCTTTATGTAAATGATACAAAAAAAAACATTTGAAAATGTACCATGTTCAATTTAAAGAAATGCATACGTTACAAAAATTACTAAAAAATACTTACATGGTGTCTGCTTACTTGGAAAACTCAGGAAATTACGTTCTCAGAAATTAGTAGACACTTTGATTTACGTATTATTTTTTTGTTTTTATAAATGCATTAGATGATCTTATTTAAATATATTTGAAATGCATTTAAAAATACATTTTTCATGTTAGGAATACAGTTTTTAAATTCAAATGTATTTAAGAACATATTTATAATGCATTTGTTTTCAATATGGGCAACAAGTGCAGAATGAGATTTTTGGCTGTCTTCGTTTCATTGATAAAATTAATTTTCAAGTCCAATGTTGGATAGTTGAAAACAACATCCTTGAAAACGAGACAAAAAAAATCCGAAAAGTAAAAACTGCAGTTTTAAGTTGAAGGACAGTTTTCGTTTTGCCATTACACGCACTAACAGGCACATATGCTGTATTTGATGCCAATGTAAAAATTATGAGTCGTTCAATCAAAATGCAGGCAAAAAACACCTGGCCATATACCGAACTAATATCGCGTGGCCAATTCCATAACATATAAACAATTATTGCCGCTCAATTGCAATACGTGCTAATAACAAACTGATATTTCAATAATTTTAGCTTCGTCATGCATTGCTTTTGAAATTACCCAACCCCAATTCGTCACCGATACACTCTGCCCACCCCGTGAAATCTTTGTATTTTTTGCTAATTATGGTCACCCCAGAATGTAGCCTTTAAATTGAGTTGTTTGGAGTAGCCACGCTTACACAACTCCTTTCAATTGGAACGTCTTTGTAAAAAGATGCATTTTTCATAGACATTCGCCAGTCGCCATTGAATATCGAGCAAAAATCACTATACGCAATTTTAAATTTTGAGCAAAAAATGTCAGTAATAGAATAATTGTACTCGGGCAACTGCCCTCTAGTTTAATTTTCAGGGATCAATTTGTCATTTTGTATTCAAGATTGTCCTTAGCCTTTTGATGACATCTAGCTTTTTCATGTACATCTACACCTTGGCAACTCTTACCTAACCACACTGCATGCATGTAAAGTTTTTGAAGTACTTTATGATTTCTTTACTAAAATCAAGTCCCAAAGAATGGTACTATCTCCAGGTTGTTACATATCCCAAGGTTGGTACTAAAGCACATATTTCTTTACCGTGTAATATGCTAAATGTCTGGCAAAATGTCTGGAAAGTCAGGGAAAATGAATGCACTTTGAAAAATTCAATGAAATTCAACAAATCAACGATACATTGACATGGCAAGTTATTGGTTGACATGTGAATGATAAGAGATTACAAGCTGTTCTGGGTCGAAATTAATAATGAAATTGTCAGTTAAAAACTGATGTAAATTTGCTGTTTTCTAACGAAAATTCATGTTGTATAGTTATTATACACTGCTCATGTGTATAGTAAGCAATAAATATAGCATTTTCATGCCAAGCTATATTTTGCATTTTCAGTGATCAGGGTGTTCAGGGAAATTTGTTTAAAAACCTGGAAACGTCAGGGAAAAGTCAGGGAAGCTGAAAATTTCCTTTCTGTGGTAACCCAATTTAGTTAATTAATTTTACATGTCTGTTTAATTGACTATAAGCACGATAAGCGTGATTTTTTGACTATGTTAATGTGCAAAATGAGAAATATGATTACATGTACTTAATACAAACATTAACAGCGTTGTGGAGCTTGCATCTCATTTTGCACATTAACGCAGTCGAAAAATTCATTCTCCAGAAATTCAACTTAGTTATGATAAATTCATGCCTTAAATTCAACAAAGGTAATTTAAATTCACGTTAGGCAAGATAAATTCATAAATTTAAGAAGAAAACAAGGAAATCCCCTATTCTTTTCCGCTATTATATGTTCAGGTGGTCTTTATTTTTCTGCATTGATCGTTTTTTTATTCATCAGGGACTGCTCGAAACAAGTTTTTTTTTGCAAAACCACGAAGTTGCAAACAATTCACGCCAAATGCAATAATTCACGTTATATCGCACTCTTTGTGCAAGAAATTTAAGCGGCCTTGACACTGATCATTTAGTCTTTTCTGTTGGCTATGCTGGGGGTATTATGGGTGCTAAGCTTTGAATTTCATTTGCTGAAAAAAGCATGTATACCAGAAACGTGATAGATGCTACTGGGATAAAATAGCCTACTTTTAACGAGTTATTTTCTCGTACAGTCCGGAAAGGCAAGATTTTTTATTATTCATTTAAGTATGGCTAGATGTAAGGTCATTCCTTGTTACATTTTTAGCAAAAGTTTAAATCTCCAAGTTTTATATTCGTGATCCCATTTTTAAACACCTTTGGTTATCTACTGCAAATGTGCTATTTTGGAAAAACTCAAGTTTTCCATTAGGATTTATGATCAATTCCGACTTATTCTTGTGTTACACAAGCATTATATGCAGGTTAATTGTGCAAAGATCGAATAAAGATTTTAGATTGCAGATCCAATAAATAAGAAAAATTTGTTGGACAAGCAAATTGCTCAAGTTTTATATTGTGCTTGCAAAATAAATGCCTCAATTTTATATTTGAAGAAAAAATTGAAGACAAAATTCTGTTAAATTAACGTATGTCAAATATGAATAGAAAATGCAATATACATACGTGTATTTAGGATGGTAGTTTCACATACAATTAAACAGGGTTATAATTAGTCATCAAACTGTTTTAAGTACAGTTGTATCATCGATTAATACCTTATTGATTCTGAGTATTCAGTACCAAGAATTGTTTTTTCTTAAATTGATATTTTCAAATATGTTTCATATATGAATGTAAAATTCAGTACACGTACATGTACAGCACATGTACGTGTATTTATAATGGTGTTTTCAGGCACAATTAAATGCAGTATACAACATACTGTACAAGGTTATGATAACTAATCATTAAACTGTTTGAAGTACAGTTGTATCACCGATTAATACCTTATTAATTCTGAGTATTCAGTAACAAGAATTGTCTTCATGAATTGATATGTTCAAATAACATATGTTTCAAATATGAATATAAAATACAGTACACATACTGTACGTGCATTTATAATGGTATTTCAGACAAAATTAAATACAGTCTACAATATGTCATAATGTACACGTTTATGATAACTACTCATTAAACTGTTTGAAGTACAGTTGTATCACCGATAAATACCTGATTAATTCTGAGTATTCAGTAACTGGAATCGTTTTTCGTGAATTTGTTTCAAATATGAATATAGAATACAGCGCAGATACACTACACATACGTTTATTTAGGATGGTAGTTTCACGCAGTATTAATTGGTCTACAACATACTGTATCACCGATTAATACCTTATTGATTCTCAGAAAATAACAAGAATAGTTTTTCGTGAATTGATATGGTAATCCCTAAAATAGTTCTACTTAACAAATGAACAGAACTCATTAGCATCATTCAGAATTGCGTAATAAAATCTTTTTTTTAAAAAAAGTTCAAGTCACTTTACACGTGGTATACGGACATAAATCTTGTACGAAAAAAGCGTTATTTTTCATTATCATTATTTTTGAAGTGTCGGATAATTTAATTTTCGGAAGTTAATTACTAATGTGGTGTGTTACGCTATGTCAGACGAGCATTTAGCGATAAATTACATCACAATGGAATAACAAATTGCCAAAGTTGACCGAAAGTATTGCCCCCTATGCGGCTTCCTTAGATTATTTCTTAGAGACAAACGACGTGATGTATGCAAAGTAAAACATTAGAAATGAAAATGTTTATTACATGCAAATTAATCTTCTAATTAGAAGGCTCGTATAAGTTCTTGTGACCTTTAGTTATTAATGTGAAAACACCTCCAGATAATAGCAAATGCAGATTCTGGGATGTATGGAGTTATCCTATGTCGTTAATTATTTACCACCCAGAGGGTCTTTTTCACAAAATGACTTACAAATGAAAGATTAACGGGATGTTTAAGGGACATTATCGACCAGAATGCGTAAAAAACATATCGTGACTTGATAGTTAACGTAATAAACAGTTGGTAATATCAATTTAATTCAAATACACTTGCATGAAATTTATGAAAATTTTTCTCAAAATCGTTTGTTGAGAATATGTTTTCTTCACTTGACCTCTTGTTTTGTGTATGATAATTAATTTGACAATAGACACAGCGGAGGCTTAGTTTTTCGTTAAACATCACCTCGAGCATGTTCCCCTTACATTGGGTTAATGAATAATTGCTCGACCCGTTTATGATATTATCGAGTTATTCCTGCTTTGGGTTTTTTAAATTCTGTTATACATTTCAGTTCGCGAGTGAATGACCTTCAATGGGATATCTTAATTAGCCGAAGGGTTGAGGGAAGACATCATGTCCCATTTTTGTTTTTCTGTCCAATTTCAATCTGTAACAACCCTCAAAAATACTGATGGTTGTATGTCATTAACCATTACAAATGAGCTCATATTGCAAGTATTTGATTATCTGAATATTTCAATAAATCTTGTACTTGTTGATATTGCTAAAAGTAAAAATTGCAAATGGTGAAATTTAACTTTTTATCACCTTCTTAACATTTGCTTTTTCTAGGATTGGGTATCATTTGTGATCATAACTGATAATTAATTCGTCCTACAATATTTTTTTACAAAAAAAAACATGTAATCTGTATACATTGAAAGTGTTATTTTAAAAAGTTTGCCATTTGCCATAAGACACGATTATTACCTGACGAAAAATTTGATATCAATCACTTTCACAGTTTTCAATCACTTTTTCAGTTTTCACTAATTTTTTTCAGTTTTCGATCACGTTTACAGTTTTCAATCAATTTTATTCAGTTTTCAATCACTTTTATTCAACGTTCAGCCACTTTTATTCAACGTTCAGCCACTTTTATTCGACTTTCAATCACTTTATCACAGCTTTAAATCACTCTTCACAGTTTTCTACCACTTTTATTCAGTTTTCAACCACTTTTATTCAGTTTTCAACCACTTTATCACAGTTTTCAATCAATTTTCACAGTTTTTAACCACTTTTATTCAACGTTCAGCCACTTTTATTCGACTTTCAACCACTTTATCACAGTTTTAAATCACTCTTCACAGTTTTCAATCACTTTTACACAGTTTTCATCACATTTTCATAGTTTTCAACCAGTTTTACAGCTTCCTACCACTTCTACACCGTATTGTATCACATTTGCACAATTTTCAACACTTTTACATTTTAGATCACTTAGTTTTCAACCACTTGGTCACAGTTTTCAACAATCTCTTCACAGTTTTCAATCACGTTTTCAGTTTTCTACCACTTTTATTCAGTTTTCAACCACTTTTATTCAGTTTTCAACCACTTTTATTCAGTTTTCAACCACTTTTATTCAGTTTTCAACGACTTTATCACAGTTTTCAATCAATTTTCAAAGATTTTAACCACTTTTATTCAACTTTCAACCACTTTTATTCAACGTTCAGCCACTTTTATTCGACTTTCTACCACTTCATCACAGTTTTAAATCACTCTTCACAGTTTTCAATCACTTTTACACAGTTTTCATCACATTTTCATAGTTTTCAACC
>JAQGAF010003193.1:0-18620 GCA_034687865.1 Kryphioiulus occultus
ACCAGACTATCGAGCAAAATTGTTATCACGACGATTTATACATTATTCGCAGAGATGTTATGTATACAATTTTTTCAATTTTTAACATGGCAGGGGTGGGAGAGGCAATTGAGGGACAATTTCTTGGGTTGGTCAAGGAAACAGTTTGTCAAGTGCTCCTATATTTTACTGCAAATTGCTGTGGCGAAGAAAAATATAGCAGGTACTGTTTAAAATTCATCATTTAAAATCTGATTTTTCTAAAAATTTCGCCTGCTTATATTAAATCTGTTATTTCTGGTCAGGTTTTTTTAAACAAAAAAGGCTCTGCAGTGTTCTCTTGAATATTAATATTTCTAAGAATGTTTTCAAAATTGCATTAGAGCTACATTTTTTTTTATAAATTTCGCCAACGGCTTTCATTTAAATGTTAATTTGCAGGCATTGTTCTTACGTTAATATTAACACCCATATAGTGTTTTTAAATTTTTCGTGGTGTAGTTTTTGTAAAAATTTTGCTTAAGGCGTTCTCAATTCTAAAATACATGTATACGTGGGGTGGCGGCGAATGAAAATGCACTATTGTTTTTCAAAAATATTAGATGAAAATTGTGAAACAAATCAGATATGCACGTATGCACGTGAAAAAAATTTAAAAATATTAGACACATGTACTTGAATGGGCAAATATAATGTTTTTAGAATTTTTTGGGGTCTAGTTTTTTAAAAATTTTGCCTACAACGTACTCAATTCTAAAATATATGCGGGGTCGTAGCGAATGATAATGCGAATTTTTTTTTCAGAAAAATTTGATTCAAATCGTGAAAAAAATCAGATATATGCACCTGAAAAAATTTAAACATATTAGATACATGTACTTTAATGGGCAAAGTGTGGAAGATAGTTAATTTTACTTACACGTGATATTTTTTATTTTGATATCATCAGATTTGGTCAGGGAAAGTCAGGGAAATTGAGTTGCAAATTTTGGTATGAACCTTGCGTGGTATTTTGGGTCTTGGGAAGTTTATTTGATATTTGACAAACTATCTTAAATTTCAGAATTTCTATAATTTTCAAAATGTGCCAATTGGTTTGCCTGACATTGTTGAATTTGCAGATTCCGTGCAGCGATATTAGCTGGAATTCCACCGGATCGGTGATCGGAGCTGCGTATCCTTACCAACCGCATCTGGTACTTCTCGTGTTTGCCAAAACTTAGTTTTTACCTTGACTTTCCCAAAAAGTTACGGCATGCTCGATCACGATGGTTGGTGTACTCACTCGGCCGGCGTGGCTTTCTGGAACTTGAATCGCCGTGATTTCAACGCTACGAAACCGAACACCTTCATCGAAACGTCTACGTGCCTGTCCGCCATTTCGTTCCATCCGACCAAGCCTTTTCTGATCGTTGGAGGAAATCTCAACGGTACACAAACAGCTTACACAACACATTGTTCTGATATCCGCAATTTGGTCTTGTTTTGTTGTGTTGATGGATCTTTTCCGAGCAGGCAAGATATGCGTTTGGAACCTCGGTAAAGACGAGGATATGCTCGTTACCGAGACTGGGACAGAAGACTCTGGTCACAGCGAATCGATCACCACGCTGACGTGGATCAAGACTGCCGAAAGTTCTGCAAAATATCAGGTACATGATCTTGTCTGGATCATGACCTCTGGGTATGCCAAAAAACCTGGAAAACCTGGGTAATCCAAAATTGTCAGGGTAATCGATAAGACCTGGAAATGTCAGTGAAAAATATTTACTTTGATAGTTAGGGAAATTCAACAAGTGTGAAAGCAATTTATAATGAATTTGTCAATTATAAAAACCACTAATCTAAATTTGCTATTGCCATATGCATATAGATACAGGCTTGTGGCCGGTGTGAAAAATGTGAAAAAATAGTGAAAAATTGTGTAAAATGACAATTTATTTGAAAAATTTGGTAGAAATGACAATTTATGTAAAAAATTCATTGGAAAAGAATTTCACAAGAAACCCAGCTTAATTTCATAATAAACTTACTACAATTTGATTATTTTTATCAATTTTTTTTAAATTACCTGCGGCACTTTTTTGAAGGGTAATATTTATAAGAATCTTAAAAGTAATACATTGTCTTAAAAAATTATTTCTATGAAAATTCACTTGAAATCCATTTTTGGTCAAATTAAAAAAAAACAAATTGGCTTATATGTACTCTTAAACATTTATATTAAATTTTACACAGTACAATTTTTTTAGAAAAAGCAAGCTGAAATCCTCTATTTGTAGTCTAGTTTTGTAAAAAAAAATTACCTATGGCGATCTCAACATTGTTCGTAGGTAGCATCCTGTAGTTTGTGATAGCTCTTGAAATAGCTATTTTTTCAAAATTGAATGTATTGGGTAAAAAATGTGAAAAAATGAAATATTTTCATGAGAATATTTCCACGCCACATTAAAAAAATGTGGAAAAATTAATATTTTCATATGAAAACATGTGAAAAATATCAGATTCTTGAATGTGAAAAAATGTGTAAAATTGTAATCCAACTGGCCACATGCCTGAGATTTCAAACTGTATGTGAGATTTTTCATTTTCAATTTTCAGGGTGGTAAGGAAAGGTTTTAAAACCTGTAAAAGTCATGAAAGCTGAAAATTTCATCTCTGGGGGAACCATGTGGGAAATATGCTTTCTTCGATGATTACTTAAAACGGTGAAGGCAGACTTGTTCCCTGAAATAACTCAAATTAATGTTACCTACTTTTAGGTAGCGAGTAGTGGACTAGATGGCAAAATCCTCGTTTGGCTACTGAACGAACGAAACTCCCAAATCCGTTTAACTAAAGGGTAAATACCTCAATTTTTAAAACCTAAATGGCCATGCATGCATTCATGCAATTTTTCGTTGCCAATTACTATAGAACCCTGATAAACAATGTTTTTTCTCAACAGCTTTGTGATTTTGGTCGAAAATCTACCACGAAGCTTGAAGCCGCGCAAGAGACGTGTCACCGGAGAAGTGGGAAGTAAGATCCCCGGCCATATACTGCATGTTGAGAATTCTGTCTGTCGTAGTTTTAACCGAGCAATGCTTTGATATGCTTACAGTAACTAGATTGTCATTTGTCCACGGTGACAATACCATGTGCTTCATTGGCTTGGAGGGTGGCGGTGTCGTGCAAGGCTCGCTGGATTCGACGGTGAGAACACAAGGTACGGATGTCTGAATGAATATTCGTTCGAATCAATATTTTTGACACTATTGTCAGGTATCGACTCATTGCCGGATTCGAAACTGTCAGAAAAATTCATGATCCACACACAAATTTAATGCTGTTTTCAGGAATTATTGGAAATGTGCCGTTGATGTCGCCCGTCGTCTTGGCCTTTGACCCGCACCCGGGTTATGTCGGCGATGTCGGCTGCGCTCCTTTCGGGACACACTTATTCGCCACTTGTGGTTCCGATAGCGAACTGCGTGTATACAGCACGTTACAGGTGAGAATCAAATGTACTTTGTGTGATAGAATAGCATTGATTCATAAATACGCACAAGTCGTTTTAGGTTTTCAACTTATTTAAAGGTTTTTGCAGTTTCAGGGCTGATGCCGTCAGGGAAAGTCAGGGGTTTTTGTTAGACATTTTCACCATTAAGTCAGGGAAATTCATAATGTCTGGAAATTTGTTGTGGCACAACTATTTTGATTGTTATAAGTATCTCACGAAAAGCATTACAAAAGCTGTATTTGTGTTCTGCTTTTTCTACAGATTTCGCCGACAGCATTTTCATTATCATTTCTTGTCATTATCATTAACTTTTCTCATGAAAAATTCACCTAAAATGCATTATTTATGTTAAAAAAATAAATTCGCCTGTGGCGTTTCTGTCATTAGCCCACAATATTCAACTCAGTACCCTACAATCAGTAAATGAATACCATGTGGTAGGGGGTAAGAAGAAGATTGTAAGAGTATTATAAGAAGAATATTGTAAGAAGAAGAAATAATAATTAAGAGACTGTTATAGGCGAAATTTTTGAAAAAATTTTAGTGTATCAATATACACTAAAAATTCAATTTTTAGACATATTGAATTTATAGTGTATCAATATACACTAAAAATCCAATATTTCTCGTATTTTTTCAAAAATTTCGCCTATGACAGTCTCTTAATTATTATTTCTTCTTCTAACAAAATTGTGGGCTAATTACATCAATTCGTGATCAGATCTATAGTTTCAAAAATTTTCGCCATATGGTATATTTGCTTGAATCAAAATCTGTGTCTTGAAATTGTTCGGAAATTTTCCAAAAAAAAGTGTCGGGGAAACCTGGAAAAGTCAGGGAAATTCAATTGAAGGTTTGGCTAGTCATCCTGACAGAAAAATACAAAAAATGTAGTTAATCGTAGTGTTGCAGATAGTTAATTTTAATTACACGTGCCATTTTTTATTTGATAAATCTGGGAAAGTAATCACATTTGGTCAGAGAAAGTCAGGGAAATTTGAGTTGCAAATTTTGGTATGAACTGAAACTGATCGAGAGTAAATCTTTCTAGGCCGGTGCAGCCATCCTCAACATCCACACCAAGAACCCTCTGACATCGCTGAGCTGGTCCCCTTGCCGACCATTGATCCTCGCAACAGTGTCGTCCGCTAACGAAGTGCTAGTGTTCAACTTGCAAAATGCCCAAAATGGACCCGAGCTCGTCGAGGTTTCCCCGTCAGCATCCGCTGAACTCTGCCGCGTACGATTCAATCAACATGGGCAAGTCAAACAAATTTTTGCATTTTTTAACGTGTAGTCGAAATATTCGGGTCTATCGGATAATAGCTTTTTGGTTGGCACGTGGATGCACGTGAACGTGGTTTTAGTTTGCTTGGTGCAAGGCTTTTCACGTATTTAGACATTCACCACATGAATGTATCACGTATCTCGAGTGACAATCGAGGTTCATCATCATGCTTGTGCGTTACTCGTAGTAGATGCTCTATAGTTACTCCGCAACTCATTTATCGGTGCTCGTAGTTTGTCAGTTTGTGTTGTGTTGAAGTGTTTTTGGTAGATTTGTTTCTGTGGTTTGTTTTGTGGCTTCTGCAGGCTGTCACGTGATTCCTATATTTCCTATTTTTTTGAGGAGGTCCTATATAGTCCTATATTTTTAGAAAAATTCCTACATATTCCTATATTTTACTGCAAACTGCTGTGGCAAAGAAAAATATAGCAGATACTGGCTAAAATTCATCATCTGAGATCTGGTTTTTCTAAAAATTTTGACTGCGGCATGCCTAAATTAATGCTAAATCGGTCATTCCTGCTTTTTTTCAAAATAAATTGTCTACGGCATTCTGTACACAACACGCATACAATTTTTTTAGAAAGGAAGTCTGAAATCCATTATTTTTGGCCTAGTAATTTGTAAAAAGTGCTATTTAAAAAATTGCCTAATGTCTGTCTCTTGAGTATTTATATTTACACTAGTTTTCCTAGTTTTTGTAAAAAATTGTCTTTGGCTTTCTAAAATTACATTGGTTGTGATCCAAAGTTTGAGAACCAGTGATTATTTAGTTCATGAAAATCGTCATTTTTTTCCAAATATTTGGTGAAAAACTAGAAAAAAAATCAGAGCATTTACAGTTAAAAAGTAGGAAACGCTCTAAACTGCATTAATTTACTGATTTTTTTTTTAGAAAAAATTCTTATATTCTTCCTATATTCATTTTTCCTATATTCTTCCTATATTTTCTATATAATTCGTCCTCCATACTGCTTGACAGCCTGCTTCTTGGAGCCTTACCGTAGTGCGGCATTGTCTGCACATCCACAACGTATTATTTGGCATGCTAATTTTTCATGCGAACTCAGTGGCATGGCTGGTTTTGTGTATTTTGGTAGTGAAGATATTTCATTTTAGCATTCGAAAATGCTAAAATAGCACAAACATTTTGCGTGGTTGGTTCGCTCGTTGCATTTAAGGGACTGTTTCTTCCCTCGAGGACTTTTTTCGGTCGTGCCTTAACTTAAGCTCAAGTGCTGATCGAGTGATTGTACGTGTAGTTTCAGTATGCTGGCAACGGCAGACACCAAGGGCCAAGTGCAAATTTGGCAACTCAGTAAGGATTACACGTTCGGCTCAGCTCACGAAACTGCAGCCATAAGTAAGCTGGGACGGAACGGGGAATGATTACTGCGCTGGACTAAAGTGATCGAGGCTTTTCGTGGGAAGGCAATGTCTGGTCTTAGATTTCAACCTGTTGTCTTTGATTCAAGAGTGTGCTTTTCTTTCAGAAAAAAATATTGTTTACAGGGTTCATACCATCAGAGAAAGTTAGGGAAGTGTTGACATTTTGACCGTTAAGTCAGGGAAAGTCGGGGAAATTCATAATGTTTGGAAATTTGTTGTGGCACAACTATTTAGATTGGTATTAGTATATCATGAAAAGCATTAGAAAATATGTATTTGTGATCTACTTTTTCTAAAATTTCGTCTACGGCATTTTCATTACCATTTCTTATCATTATCATTAATTTTTCTTATGAAAAATTTACCTAAAATGCCTTATTTTTGTTAAAACAAATCGCCTATGGTCTTTCTGTCATTATGAAGAGTATTTTCAATGTTTCAAAGATGTCCTCAAAAATGTAGTGTTTGAGATCTTGTGGTTTCAACCACTAGTGTTCGCATTGTTATTAATATTAATACACTAAAAATCCAAATTTTCTTCTCATTTTTTCCAAATTTCACCTATAACAGCCTCTTAATTATTAATATTATTATTTCTTCTTACAAAATTTTTGGCTAATTTCATCATTTCGTGATCAGATCAATAATTTCTGAAATTTCCGCCATATGGTATATTTGCTCGGATCAAATCGGTAAAAAATTTGTTGGGAAATGTTCCAAAAAGTGTCTGGGGAAACCTGGAAAAGTAAATTCTGTTGAAGTTTTTGATAGTCAACCTGACAGAAAAATACAAAAAAATAAAGTTAATTGTAGTGTTGCAGATAAAGTTAATTTTAATTACACGTGACATTTTTTTGATAAGTCAGGGAAATTAATCAGATTTGTTCAGAGAAAGTCAGGGAAATTGAGTTGCAAATTTTGGTATGATCCATGCAGTATTTTTGAATAACACATTTTGAAATGCTGTTGAATATTGAAATAATATTTTAATAAAATTCAACACATTGTGCAGTAACTGGTTTGGCGTTGTAGTGGTGCTGAGGCAAATATCTAAAATTGGTAAAGTTTTCTTATAGTTTCTTAGAAGAGTGAATGAAGTTGCGGTTATTTCGGTTCCATCGCGGTATCCATGTACACCACGCAGAAATCGAGTGCATAAATGTGGCTCGTCGTGTTCACGAGTAAATGGCCGATTCTGACGGTATCGTCTGTAAGTATCCAAATCAAGTTAATCAGACTATCCTCGCTGACTATTTTCCTAAAGTCTTATTAACCTTAACGTAATACCTACGGTGCTGCCACCACATGGTTTGAATCTACATAGCGTGTTATGCACCAGGTGGCAGCACCATAGGGATCATCTTAAGGTGGTAACAAGTATTGTCACGTCTTTTAAATGTTTTATTTAAAGTAACATCACCCACTCTTACTTCTGATCATTTTGACCGAGTACACGGTGCCAACGAGCGACTGGATCGACTTCTCCTTCACGAAGTCTTCCGGTTCGTAATAACCGATCAGTAAACGATCAAATAACGTAGCTGAACGAAATAACTCGGTTTAGTTATGTGAGGTACGCATTAGGATTTTAGTAGCATTAGGATTTGACTAGCATTGCTTACTGAAAACATAGTTTTTATCATCTTGGAAATCTAAGGCCAATCCAAGTAGTTCCCTCCATGATGGGAGCAGGTATGTGAAATGAAGGCCTTTTGCTGAAATAAGAATATTTGGTGATTTCTGAGAAATATTCAGTTGATTGAGTTTGGTGATTGTGGGAACCAGTGCAGGGTTCATATCGTCAGGGAAAGTCGGGGAAATGAAGTGTGGTCAGGGAAATCGTGATATTTTCACCATAAAGTCAGGGAAAGTCAGTGAAATTCATAATGTCTGGAAATTTGTTGTGGTAAAACTATTTTGATTGGTATAAGTATCTCATGAAAAGCATTAGAAAAACTGTATTTGTGATCTACTTTATCCAAAAATTTCGCTTACAGCATTTACATTATCATTAATTTTCCTTATGAAACATTCACCTAAGTTGTATTATTTCAGTTAAGAAAATTTCGCCTATGGCGTTTCCGTTATTATGAAGAATTTTAATATTTCAAAGAAGTCCTCAAAAATGCAGTGTTTGAGATCTAGTGATTTCAACCACCAGTGTTCGCATTGTTATTAATATAATTACACTTAAATCCAATATTTCTCGTAATTTTTCAACAATCTCGCCTATAACAGCCTCTTAATTATTAATATTATTATTTCTTCTTACACAATTGTGGGCTAATTTCATCATTTCGTGATTGGATCTATAATTTCTAAAATTTCTGCCATATTGTATATTTGCTCGGATCAAATCTTTAAAAATTGTTTCTTGAAATTGTCTGGAAATTTTTCCAAAAAGTGTCTGGAAAACCTGGAAAAGTCAGGAAAATTCAATCCAAGATTTGTCTAGATTATATAATATACATTGCAGTGTTGAAGATCAAGTTAATTTTAATTACATGTGACATTTTTATTTGTTAAGTCAGGAAAATAAATCAGGGTAAGTCAGGAAAATGGAGTTGAAAATTTTGGTATCAACCATAGTGTTTACTCACTAAGAAAGGTGTGCGGTATTATCCCGAAAATGTCCATCAGTTGTAGCACCTCCTTCAAAATGTCCATCACGAATGAAGCTGTTACTGAAATGGGTAAATATGCACGAACAATCAAATTAGTTTAGATTTGAATTCAGTTATGGGTGTGACAGATTATCTAATAGGCGGATTAAATCAGGTGTGTAGGCTTATACACACCTGTATTTAATTCTCTAAAAAAATCTGTTGGTTTCTGATCTTATTGAATGTTCTGACAGTTGTGGCACACCATAAAATGTGTTTATGGTGTGGAAAAACATGTTTCCCTTTCAAAAAATAGTTTGGCGCCTTTGGTGTGGCATTATATTCTTTTTTTTTTTTTTAATTTTGATCACAATAGTGATCAAAGTATACCATAAATGTGCTAAAATGTACTACTATATTTTACTGATGTTTTCCCTCAAATATCTCTTCAAAATTAATTTTGATTTTAAAAAAAAGTTAGGAAAACAGCCTAAAATCAATAATTTTGGGAGTTGATTAATTTTTCAAAAAAAATCCACGCAAAATTATTGTTGATTTAAAAGAATTTTAAGACAATTGACTGAAACGTGTCAAAAAAACACCTTTCAAAATTAATTTTGATTAAAAATTAGGAAAACTCCCAAAAATCTATAATTTTGGGAGTTGTTTAATTTTTCAAAAAAAATCCACGCAAAATTATTGTTGGTTTAAAAGAATATTAAGACAATTGACTGAAACGTGTCAAAAAACACCTTTAAAAATAAATCTTGATTAAAAATTAGGAAAACTCCCAAAAATCTATGCTTTTAGGAGTAGACTTTTCGAAAAAAAATTCTTAAATAATTAATATTGATTTAAAAAAACTAAAGAAAACTGACTACAACATGTAATTAGTTTGTTTTTGTAATTATGTTATTAGCTTGTTTCTCACTACGAAACAAGAAAATTGACTGAAACGTGTAAAAAAATTCTTTGAAAATTAATCTTGATTACAGTTTTGACGAAAACTCCCAAAGCTCTATGCTTTTGGCAGTAGACGTTTCAAAAAAATATTTCTTTCAAAAACTAAAGAAAACAGACTACAACATCTAATTGTGTTACAAGTTTGCTTACACTAAAATACAAGAAAATTGCCTGAAATGTGTCAACAAATTTAAAATTATTTTGATCAAAAATTGGTAAAACTCCCAAAAATCTATGCTTTTGGGAATAGACTATTCGAGAAAACTCCCTGAATAATTAATATTTATTAAAATAAAATACTAAAGAAGCTGGTTATAACATGTAATTGTGCTAGTTTGTTTTTATAATTGTGTTATTAGCTTATTTATTTACGAAAAATCACAGCCAAATATTTTCTTTTTTCTAAAAAACGAAAAAAGAAGAATTTTTGTGTGTTTTTTCTGTGATTTTTCGTAAATATTCTGATTTACCAGCCACTTGGTGAGTTTTTTAAAAAAAAAAGTGTTATTAGCTTGTTTTTCACTGAAAAGATAATTACCTAAAATCAAAATTTTTGTTGTTGATTTTTCAAAAAACAATGAAAAACTAATATTGATTTAACATGAAAACAACTTAACTCAAAAGTCGTTACACGTTCGTTTTCTACAAGAAATCCTTCAAAATTAATCATGATTAAAAATAAAGGTGACGAAGTATTTCCTTTAAAAATTAATTTAGATTACACTAAATTAGGGAGAGTTTACTAAAATCCATTTTGTGATGTATCGTTTTTCCAAATTTTACAAAAACCACACATAACTAAACGTCAATGAAGTTAATACTGAATATCAATGCAATCAGTGCAATTTTTAATGGTATTTTAATAATTTTAGTAAACACACTAACTTCTGAATTTACCGAGTCTAAATTTAATTACTAAATCTAATTAATTTGGAGCTTGGCTCACCACCATAGAAAAGTTCCTTGCTTCACCTGTGCTGACGCCATTCTTAGACTGTTCCATGTAACAGTGACGTCACCTGAATAAGCTGCTCTTATCATACTATACTCACAACTTGTCTTTTCGGATAATTTCGACATGATCGACGTGTCATTTCCTGATCCATGTGTCGATGTTTGGTTCCTGTACAATGTGACGTTGCTGGCCCACGAACCCTGCAACAAAATGGCGGCTGCGAGGCAAATGTGAACCCAATCCAACGACGCCATTGTTGTTTTGGAATAAAACAATGTCACACTGCTCGAGTCCTTTTAGGCTCGTTGGTGGCGCTCGATGTCATTTGTGCAATGGCTGTAACTATTTTCAACGATCATCAACAGATGTGGCAAATAAAACACCACTTGTTCAAACACGAAACATTATGCTTTCAATGGGGGATATTTATTAAGTCTGCAAGGTCGTGAATGTTTTAACCGAATTCAAAGATCCGGCGGTAATAAAAAGTGTTTCTGACAACAGCCTGAAGTTCATGTTGTGAAGTTCCTGAAGTCAACATATTTATGGTTGAAAATATGTAATGAAAAACTGCAGGCTTATATAGATTATTGGGATGGGGCAACTGTGAAAAATGAAAATTTATACCCTTGTGTGAAAAAATGTGAAAAATTTATAATTTATGATAATGAGAGAAATTAATTGGAATGAATTTCACAAGAAATCCAACATAAAACTGAGCGATTTTCCTCCATTAAGGTCCTTAATTTCATAAAAAATATATGAAAATTTGAATATTTTAAGCAGTTTTAGAAAAAAAATTGCTGTTACAAATCTGATACAAATTTGATAAAAATATTCAAATTATCTCAATTTTTTATGCAATTAAGCTGCATGGAGTGGAATTCCTCAGTTTTGTGCTGGTTTTTTTATTAAAAATGTTATTGAAAATTTGAAAATTTGTATCAGTTTTTTGAAAAAATTTGGCTACGACTTATTTGAAAGATTGAATTCATTGGAAATGAATTTCTCAAGAAATCTAATAAAAATTTGATAAAATATTCAAATTTTCATATATTTTTTATGAAATTAGGTTCTGGATGGAGAGGAATTCTTCAATTTTATGCTGTTTTTTTTATTAAAAATTTTATTGAAAATTTGAAAATTTGTATCAGTTTTTTGAAAAAAATTTGCCTACAACTTATCTGAAAGATTGAATTCATTGGAAATGAATTTCTCAAGAAATCTGATAAAAATTTGATAAAAATATTCAAATTTTCTCAATTTTTTATGCAATTAAGCTGCATGGAGAGGAATTCCTCAGTGTTGTGCTGGTTTTTTTTATTAAAAATGTTATTGAAAATTTGAAAATTTGTATCAGTTTTTTGAAAAAATTTTACCTACAACTGAAGAATGAATTCATTGGAAATGAATTTCTCGAGAAGTCTGATAAAAATTTGATAAAATATTCAAATTTTCATATATTTTTTATGAAATTAGGGTCTGTATGGAGAGGAATTCCTCAGTTTTATGCTTTTTTTTATTAAATTTTGTTTTTGAAAATTGGAATATTTTTATCAGTTTTTGAAAACAATTGCCGAAAATTTATGTAAAGAATTCATTGAATATGAATTTCACAAGAAATCCAGCAAAAAACTGAGGAATTCCATACATTCAGGTACTTAATGTGCACGGTACTTAATCAGGTACTTAATGTGCGACTGAATTTTTTATCAATTTTATATGTTCCTGTCCATTAGGATCCTTAATTTCATAAAAAATTCATGAAAATTTGAATGTTTTGTGTTTTTATCATTTTAATATATTTTTATCATAAAAAAAATTATGAAAATTTGAATATTTGTATCAGTTTTTGAAAAAAAAATTGCATACGGCGTTCTTTTAACACTAACATTTCTAAGAATTTGCAAAATAATACATTGTCTAAAAATCATTTCCATGAAAATACACATGTAATCCAATTGAACATAATGAACATAGTGGAAATCCTATGGGAAATCTCAGCCAGCAAATCTCAATTTCTCGGACACCCTGCACCCATCACGTGATGTCACGTGACCCATCACGTGATCCTGGTCTCGTGCACGGCGGCCATCTTGGATTCTCTTTAAGCGTTCTATTGGCGACCCTAGACATTGCTGAAAACAAGGTAAGTTTTTTGAGCTTTAGCGACTTAATTACACCTAATTAACGGCACTAATTAGCGATTAATATACTTAATACGATACTCCACTACATTGGGTAGGTCGCGGCCGTCAGGAGAGCCGAAAAATCATGATTTTAGCCAGTTGCATTTTTTGCTATGGCTACACATTAGGCCTAATTTCATTCGAGACTATTTAAGTTCAAGTTGAAATTCGCTTAATTTGGCCCAAAATGTGCCCCTAAAGCCTTCTCAACAACTGGAAGCTGCCAATCTCCACCCCCCCCATCGATTCTAAAGGTTTTGAATCACGCTCCCTGTATAATAGGCATTCTACACCTAATTTGAGTGGACACCATTGAACACAATCATTGAATCGAAAGTCTAATACAGCAGAACCTCTGTAAATTATCCACCCAAGAGACTGTCTCAAACTGGTCAACGTGTGGACGAGGCTTGTACTCGCACAACATTGTAATTCAGTGAACTGTACTTACATTTGATTGTGATCGTTCATCATTCATGGATAATCTTGTTAAAATGTTCATAATACAGTACCAGTATTGCTAATGTGTTGTAAATTTATCCCTCAATTACACGTACGGTACTGAAGGAGTTCAAAATGAACTGTTACCTACTGTTACCTACTTGTGTGTCATAGTCCAAGTGTAGATCTTATCTTTCGCTGAGTTAATGTTGTGACCGTCCAATCAGTTAATGTGGTCAACTTAGGAAGGTGGTCAACATGTGAAGGCAGTCAACTTTAGAGGTATTGTCTGGAGGGACTGTCTCAAACTGGTCAAATATATGCAACGAAGCTTGTACTGGCACAAGATTTTAACTTACATTTCACAGAAATTATTCATCATTCATGAATAATCTTATTAAGATTTTCATAATATCGTACCAGTATTGTTTATTGGCTGCAAATTTATCCAGCAATTACACATTCTGTACAGTAGTACTGGAATTTTAATGCAGACTCACTGTATTGTACTGTGTACTTAGAAATTTAATTCTGTGAGATTAGAAAGCATATCCAGACAATTATCCTATCTGTGTGGTAATAAACGGCAGAAATCTCGAATCAAATTCCGTCATGTCCACTTTATACTGAAGGGGTTCAAAATGAACTCTTCCACATCTATAGAGACAGTTACTGCTAAGAGGTGTACAGTATTGTCAGTATAAGTTTTGTGAGCAGCCAATAAATTTAATCATCCATGACTTTACATGTTGAGACTATGCTGGTCAACATACAGAGAGTAAGTTACTATTGTTTGTCCTAGTCCAAGTGGTCAACATGCAACACACAGAGGTGCAGGTGGTCAACATGGTGAGGTCACCTTTCATTGAGTTAATGTTGTGACTGTCCAATCAGTTAAAATGCGGTCAACATAGAGAGGTGGACATAAAGGTTCTACTATATTTGCACGAACGTTTGCACTTGGTAAGAAGTCAATGGTACATTGGAAGCTGGACAGTCTGATGGTGACAGGAGCTCTTTACAAGGTGTGTTGACATATGATAAGCTATAGCTGACCTGATTTTGGGGACCCTGGTGATGTTGGTCACCATATAGTGTTGGTTTAAACGGTTACTGTCATTGGAATATCAAATGCAAAAAACTTCAAGTGGCTTAAAGTGGAATTTGCTGTATTGCCAAAATCAAAGTATTGCTAACTTCTGCACATTCTGGCAATAATGGTCATGCTCATTTTTTTGTTGGATTTCAGGTTAAACTCACTTAATTGTCGCCAAAAGAGCCATCAAAGAAAATCCCATCTTTGAGGATTGTAGATTTCCTCCATCTGTTTCAGCGGCGGTTAAATACCGGCAAGGCACCGGGCTACACAACTAACTTTTAAGACTCACAGGATGGATGTGACAAAAGAAAAACTACGTACTTTTGTCAGACTGGATCATCCGCTATGTACTGCTAGGACTTGCGTGGTGTTACTTCGTCATCTGCTGAGGCATACCCAGCACCTATTGCCAACTGGTAAACTTTGGATGATCTATCATCAATGGGCATGAGTCGAGACTGACACCTGATGTTCAATTACACTTGCACTTCAATCAGGATCACCGTAAGTCTCCTTCACTCATCCAGCTATAGCCTCAGAAACTAGCTCAGATTATGCAAAAGTTGAAACGTTGTCATTGTAACATGTTCGGTCTCCGCACCATTGCACCATACGGTGCGGAGATATTAGCCGAACCTCATGGACTGGTAACACGGCGGATTGGGCAAATCCTTGGTTTGTAGTCTTCGAAGCGGTAAGTCCCCCCGCGTGTGGTATTAACCGCACAGGTCGAGTTCTAACAATTTGTCAGGGCGCCTTGGAGACCCTTTCTGTACGTTAGCTCTGACATTCCGATCCGTAGGACCTCTGGCATTGGACATGCCATGTCACTTGGCCGATTAAGATTTGGAGAGGGTCTCGGAGCTCTGGTCCATGTGGTTTTGCGCAGATGAGGAGTGTTAATTGCGGCTTCGACAAATTCATCGTGATTCATCTCGTTGGCAAAACTGATACCTAAATTCTGTCAATTTTGAGACTTTGGTCTGACCAACCTCATTCTTAAGGCCATTTGGCCTCTTTGGGTCAAGCCGCAATGTTGGTTTCAGCTTTTACCCCAGATAGGGTTGTGCGTTTTTGTTGATTGTTAGGTGACATGATGTGCCGATGCGTGGTAGCGTTACACATAGGGCAGGATATTGTCAGGAGTGTTTTATCATTGCTATTTTTTGTTTGCCGTGTTCGTGTACAGGTTGCTTTACAGCTGCTTTTGAAGCACCGAAGAAGCACTAAGGTGGTTTCAAGCAACTGCATGAGGATTTGGACATCAACTTACATAGTCACATGACTGGAAGTTTATATTTGTTGTTGCTTTTAGCTTAGTGGGAGTTGTGTGCTTCACAACGTTTGCAAATGGTAGTCTTGTTGGGTTCCGCTTTTGTAGGATCTGTCTGCTCCAGCCGTGAAAGTGAATATTTTTGAGGTGGACTTTGCTTGCATTTGTTGATTTTTGATATAGTTGACATCAGCAAAATTTTTCCTCAATGGATCAATTTGGTGATCAAATTGGGAATGAAATGTTACATTCAAGGATCGATATTGAAGAAAACCAACTTAGCTGAGTTGTGTCGCGGCATTGGATTACACCGTAAATGAATTTTCAAACAGGCAGCTGACCTTTTTGTTGACAGTTTAATTTGAGCTTTTTTTATACATATTGGGTATAAAACAAAGAAGTTTAATTCACATGCAGCAATTTAGTTGAACTTGGTTAATATATGGGATATTTGCTAGTAGTGAAGCTTCTGTTGTTCAACATTAAATTAGTACTTGTATTCTTCTTAAAGCAGTCCACTGGTCAGCCTAAGCATAATGGTCTCCATGTGGCCAGTTTACAGCTTTGTAGCTAGAGGATTAAAGAAATAATTAAATATTTAAAGATTAATTAAAGATTAAAGAAACAATTAAATATTTGACATTTATTAAAGAAAAGTGTTTACTATATATGGGTTTTCAGAAGTCAGTAACTGCAATGCTAAATTATTGATGATAGCAATGATGCTTGGCTTTTTAATAATATGTGGCTTTTTTACGCGAAATTTAAACAATTTCTTTTATCAAAGTCACATCTTCGAGACAAGCATTGAAGTTTATCTGAAAAATGTAGTTTAGACAGTCGAAAAGGAGAATAAAGGTAGTTTAAGTGGTTAAACTGATGATTTTACAGTGTGTCTATTGGTCATGGAAGTCATGGAAAAGTCATGAAATGTACATCAGGGTCATGGAAATTGTCTTTTGATTGAACCACAAAATAAAAAAGTTGGTTTAAATTCTTCATTTGTTACCTATTTTTTGCAAATAATTTCGCTTACGGCGCGTTTTTCGCCATTAATAATGTCTCAACAGTGGCAGATATTCCTTCAGAAAATCTCTAGTTAGGTATGACTTAAAACTTGAACTGCCCCATGTATTGATATACATGAAACACTTTTTTGAAGTCATGAAAGTCATGAAAACTTATGAAATTTCCAATACCAAATCCAGTAGACACTATGTTTTAAAACATTTGTTTTTATCTATCGATTATATTATTCTGGTAAGTTTAAAAAGTGAGGAATACAGCAAACTGACGATTTCAAAAACAACAGTGTTAAAATCTACAGTGTACTGCAGTCAACATGTCGTAGAGAGCTTTTGTCACGAATGTTATGCCGGATTTTGACCGGCTTAAGTGAAACCCTGCAGTTAATCTACTGGCATTCACTGGCAATTTACTAGTTTTCAGCCATTTTGAAAACCGCAGTTTAGCTGCAGTCAAACTGCTCCATCAACATGAACTGACCATTTCAAACAGGGAAGTCAGATGCCATTCCAGCTCAAGTACGTATGCGCTTTGATGCTGTAAGGAGTTTTGTTGAAGTTTGAGGTTTCGGAGGTTCTGACTTACCGGTCTAGTTGGCGACTACCGGGACTTTGACTTTTACCGGGCCCTTGACCACTACCCGGTCCTTGACGACTACCGGGTCCTTGACGTCTTCCGGGTCCTTGTCGTCTTCCGGGTCCTTGTCGTCTTCCGGGTCCTTGTCGTCTTCCGGGTCCTTGTCGTCTTCCGGGTCCTTGTCGTCCTCCTTGTCCTTGTCGTCTTCCTTGTCCTTGGAAAGCCCGCCGCCAATCAGCTTGCGGAACACGTCCAAGGGATGGAAGGATTGGTCACGACTTTGACGAAGTAGAGGAGAAGGATCTTTTTTCAGGACTTCTAAGTTGGCGACGCTCTTACGATTTCCACCAATGATCGTGTCCAGTAGTGCCGCTGGTGGAGCATGGAAGTGGCGTAAGGTCTTTACGGGTGGTGCTTGTACGGGTGGCCCTGCGATCGGACTTTTGGCCTTTTTGTGGCCAGAACCGGCGGCCAAGACGACCACAACGCTCATCAGAGCCACGAGTGCCGGAGAGTGGACGAACATCTTGCCGGTCTGCCTTCGGAGTCTGGATTCGGGTTGTGTACAACCGGGGAAACGCAAAGGGTTTTATACCCGGTGAACTCCTAGAAGAAAACCAATCTGGGCTGGATTTCAGTTTGATCAACAAGACGTCTGACGTGCTTGGCACAGCATTGGTCACACTCTGGATGACGTCCAGAGTGTGACCAGAGATGTTTACCGAAGGACCCTTTTGTGCTTTTCAACAAACACGATTGTCCAAGTTGACTTTCGGACGTGATGTTGTGGCCAAAGGATGTTGGGCATGCTGGAAATTGGCAGCTGTTGTGTCCTTCATGACCATGGGCATTATGTCCAGCACGTTCTGGGGATGTTGGGACGTTGGACACGTAGATTTGATGGCGTTTGGGGCACGTAATTGGTGCACGAAATCTGTTGACAATATGGGTTTTGTAATTATCGTGGCTACTGGAGGTGGTGAATTTAGTTTATAATAGTGCGTCAACAGTTTTTTTATCGATTGACTTGTGAATTTTTTCAGTAAATTCAGTTTATTATGACGTCTGTTATTTTTCTATGCAAAAAAATTGTCAATTTCTAGGGATTTTTTAGTTTATTATACTGCGTCAACAATTTTTTTATCGAATGACTTGGGAATTTTTTCAGTAAATTCAGTTCATTATGACGTCAGTTATTTTTCTATGCAAAAAATTGTCAATTTCTAGGGATTTTTTTAGTTTATTATACTGCGTCAACAGTTTTTTTATCGAATGACTTGGGAATTTTTTCAGTAAATTCAGTTCATTATGACGTCAGTTATTTTTCTATGCAAAAA
>JAQGAF010003194.1:0-18618 GCA_034687865.1 Kryphioiulus occultus
CGAGTCCATCTCTCTCTGGAGTCCCTCCCAGCCACTTTGCAACTGCCACTTGCTTCGAACGAGGATTTTTCGGTTGTTGTCTGCCGCTTGTTTGCTCCACCAAATCGTAAGTATGACCGATCTTCCTTTCGATATTTTCAGAAAATCTCACCGAAAATGGCTTTCGTTGAAAGCGCGCTGGGCCCAGTCAGCTGGAAAAAACGCGAATTTACCGGTTTATTGTAGGTTAAATTTGCATCCTGAAGAGTGGGGAGGGTGGCGGAGATGAGTGCTGTTTTTCGGAAGCAAATTCGCGAGCAACCCAGTCGCAAAACCTGAAAAGCGCTAGAAAAACTGAGCTAAAATTGGAAATTTCTGCTGCAAATTCGAACGCCGGCATCACATGCGCAAAGTGGTTGCTTCGGCTTGAAACCCAGCTGAATAAACTGAACAGATTTGGCCCCAGCATCCACAGAGATAAAGCGAGCAAAGTCCGCCCAAAATTGAACGTTTCGTGTTGAAAACCGGCGAAAATCGATTATTTGCAATTTTGCCAGCGCATCTTTTGAAGGGGAGGTTAAGGGGTGGCGTCACCTTTGTTATCAGGAATTCAAGATCTTCAATAAAAATCTTGGTTGGTCCAGCGCTAGCAGCGGCTGATGTGCTATCGAATCTTTTGAGTTTTTCGATAAAAATCTTGCTATCAAAGATGCGAAAGTCTTTGGTTCGGGAATTGTTGGAATTGTTTTCGTTGCCGGTAGCTTTCATTGTCGCGTATCGATTTGGTGACGTCATTCTGGCCGCTGGCAGCGCCCCCCTTAGAGGAGGTGGCGCAGAACGGCCTTAGGCAGCACTACCATATATGGTAAAAATTTGGTTGAATGCGTTACCCAAAGCTGGTTGGGCAAGCGGAGGTGGGGCGTGTTTCGGAAAGCCCCTAAACCGTAGCACGGAGGAGCTTCCCCTTATAAAAGCCTCGCAAATATCCCAAACTATAATCAGTAGAAACTGTTCGGCCAGCTATTAGTTTAGTGCCTTCATCAGCCTAGTCGGCTTAGCATCCTCGGGTAGAAACCTAACAGGTGTGTGTGTGTTCGTGGTTTGCGATTAACCGGCTTCGGTGCAGAACCGGTTATCTTTCCAATCTCTTCAGAGAATGTGAAATTTTCGTGATGGTGTCTCGCCAGGATTATCAGTTTTGAGTGGATTACTTCTACAGCGGCCCATCTTCTGGATTGGCAAAGGCCTTTGTTACCTTAAACGTTTGAGATGTACAGAGCTTGGAACTGCGGCTGAAATTTGAGAAATTTAAACGTTTATTTTAAGGCATAAAACATTTTCGAAAATGTTACTCTAGATGGGACGATTTACCAACTTGAACTAGAAACTTATAACCAAAAATATTTATTTGTGTGAAAGTCGGCAGCAAAGTCATGTAGGTTCAAGAAATCTTCGCGACTTTGTGCATTAGGAGTCTTTGTTGAAAATTGAAAAACTTCGCATGGTTTTACTCGAAAACGTCGAAGTACAATTTGAAAATCCCGCCATCAGAACGAAGGGATTGTCCTAAAGTTTGGTTGAGTCATAAGCTTTCAGAAACTAGACAGGGAGCGGTTCTCTTCTGGTGAATCCTGTTGAATAACAATCTATGAATGCTGGTTTCCAAGTTTTTGAAATGAGATGGACATATCCTGTTATTTCACTAAAATTACTTTGATAACTAAATCGAAACATTTCATTTGTAATGTCTAAGTTTCAAAGTTTTATTTCATCTCCCGACCTTTAAGGTAGTTTTATTTTCGAGAAAACATCCTTTATTAAATTCATTATTAAATTCATTATTGTAATTTGTTTAAAATTTCTGAAATTGACAATTCAATATTCCAACACCATTTTAGTGCAAAATCACTGGCAAAGCCATGGGAGTCATTGCATTTGCGGTTGTTCAGAATAGATTTAAGCGATCAACTTGAACTGGTAATGGGTGTGAATGAACAGCCATTGGTGAATAAACTGCAAATGTCATAACTGATTAAATTTAACGCAAGCTCGTGCAATTGGCCAAAAGGAGTATTTTTGGGAAACCAAAAATGCCGCGCCGAAAGTGGGTAGATGCAAAAGAAGGCCACTCCACCCAACCAAACTTGTGCCCACAATTGCCTATTTTAGGCGAAAGCACAGACATGCTTTTAAATTATGAATGAAGCCGGGCAAAGGAAATTGACCAAATTTGGAGCGACCTGTCACTATGGCCAAGCCACCCCACCCTTATTGGTAACCATTCCCCAATGACCTTAGTTGGCCAGGGCAGTTGTTATCGCTGGAGGATACGAGAAACTGAAAACAAGCTGCCCATTGACACCATTACGAATTTCCTGATTTGAATTGAGGGCTGTTGCGACTTTAACTCCACCGCCTTGTTGGAGCACTTGTCCTGACCAGATTTTTTTTTTACTATTATGTAGACCTAATAACAAAATGTGTGACGACGAAGTTGCCGCTTTGGTTGTGGACAATGGATCTGGTATGTGCAAGGCTGGGTTCGCTGGGGACGATGCACCCAGGGCCGTGTTCCCCAGCATTGTGGGCCGACCTCGTCACCAGGTAAGCAGAAACTCGTGGGGTTGGAAATCAATAGACATTCATGTAGACAAGTCGCTCACCTCGTGCATTTTCCCAGGGTGTCATGGTCGGCATGGGCCAGAAGGACAGTTATGTCGGTGATGAAGCCCAAAGCAAGAGAGGTATCCTCACCCTGAAATACCCCATTGAACACGGAATTGTAACCAACTGGGACGATATGGAAAAGATTTGGCATCACACCTTCTACAATGAACTCAGGGTGGCACCAGAGGAACACCCCGTTCTGCTCACAGAGGCTCCCTTGAACCCCAAAGCAAACAGGGAAAAGATGACTCAGGTAAGGATGTATTCCAATCTCAAGTTGGAAATGTCATTTTTCCATTTGAGGTTTTTAACTCATGAAATTTCGATCGTTTTACAGATCATGTTCGAAACCTTCAACACCCCTGCCATGTATGTAGCCATCCAGGCTGTCCTATCACTGTATGCCTCTGGTAGGACGACGGGTATTGTCTTGGACAGTGGTGATGGTGTGTCTCACACTGTGCCCATCTATGAAGGATATGCTTTACCCCACGCTATCCTGCGTCTGGATTTGGCCGGTCGAGATCTCACCGACTACTTGATGAAAATCCTGACGGAACGAGGCTACTCCTTCACCACCACTGCCGAGAGAGAAATCGTGAGAGACATCAAGGAGAAGTTGTGCTATGTGGCCCTTGACTTCGAGCAGGAAATGGCGACAGCCGCGTCGTCCAGCTCGCTTGAGAAGTCCTACGAGTTGCCCGATGGACAGGTGATCACCATTGGTAACGAGAGGTTCCGTTGCCCAGAGGCCCTATTCCAGCCATCCTTCTTGGGTGAGTCAGTGTCATCTTGAGGAAAGCATGGACTGCCTATAGTTGGATTTTGGACCAACAAACTAACATTTTTTTTTATCTTTTCATTGCAGGTATGGAATCTTGCGGTATTCATGAGACCACATACAACTCCATAATGAAGTGCGATGTTGATATCCGTAAGGATCTGTACGCCAACACAGTCTTGTCAGGAGGCACCACCATGTACCCAGGCATTGCTGACCGCATGCAGAAGGAGATCACTGCCCTTGCCCCAAGCACAATGAAGATCAAGATCATCGCTCCCCCAGAAAGGAAGTACTCCGTCTGGATCGGAGGTTCCATCTTGGCGTCCCTTTCCACCTTCCAACAGATGTGGATCAGCAAACAAGAATATGACGAGTCTGGGCCCAGCATTGTCCACCGCAAATGCTTCTAGAGTATTCGTTCTGATCATTCCACTACTCCAAACTCATTCCCTGCTTTGTATTAGCCAGAAACAAAACATTCAAATAACCTGGTCTGTTCTGATGCGCTTTGAATGCACCTCACCAAAATCCGTGGCTTTTTTGAGTCACGAGCTGAGGTAACGATGGAAATGAATGGCAAATTTAAAAGATCTGAATTTGAAATGCTGACTTGAACGATTTTATCCACTATATTTTCTTTTTTGTTATTTAAATAAAGGCATTTCAACAAATAATTTGATTTTGTTTCCTGCTGTTCGTTAAGATTACATTGAGTAGTCGTTCGTTCCTTTTACTCGAGCCTGAAGCTTTGGCACTAATTCGATGCGGTGCATTCCACATTGTATAAACGTCTTTTACATGTAATAAAAGGAAATTCCTAAAATTTGGCATGTCAAGTTTTGGTAGAGGCTTAGAAAACTCAATAGGCTGCAAGCTAGAATGATTTTGCTCAACTCGAGCAAATTTACAAAATTATTCTAACCAAATACAGAGTTTATGATATGAGCAAACAAAGATGACAAAAACTCTAACCAAAATCATTATTGCATCGCCACATCTGAACTTTAAAAAGGGTTTTTGGTGAAGGTAGTTACATGTAAGTTCCGTTCATGATATCATTTGTAGGCTTTCGAGTTAAGTTCAGTAATTCAGAGCTGTCATGTCCGTGAGAGCTTAACGTGAATCATTCCGTTGATTGAATGAATAATAGAGTACCATTAGAAATGCGACGAGTTTCAAATCACAACTAAGTGTCACCTTAAAAAATGAGCAGGCCTACAAATGTAATCGGCAAAAATTAAATTGAAAATTAAGCAACATGCATCTAATGCAAGATGGATATTTGAACTATTCCATATGCCAGAGGCAAGGTGCGATTATTTGATCACCACACATGCCATGCCAGTATATTGAGCAAAAGCATTCGTACACGTATATATATTATTGGGAAAACGCAGATTTTGTCAAGCTGGAGTATGAGCTCAGGTACAGATGGCTTACACCAAACATTGGCTAGCTTTGAAACAGCTGTGTTATCTGTTAATTTGCAGGGAATTGTCGATCACGTCCATGACCAAACTCGTTTTCCATACTTAGTGCTTGAGCCTTTGTAATCTTTGGCTAATTACGAAAACCACTTCTGTAAACAAACTGCTAAATGCCACGTTTCCTACGAGGCTGTTATGATAATACGACCACCCAACCAGGGTATAGAGAGCAAAAGGGGGTCACCAGCCGGAGATTATAATTGCCCGAAATGGAGCTTGGGCCATGATAATGAGTCATTTGCACAACTGATGAATCGAAAACTAATTACACTCCGAACGATTGCAATTAACAGCTTTGTATCTTATGCGAATAATAAACATAGTTAACCGCTTATTACAGGTAGAGTATGAAAGGCTGACAAAGGTCATTTATAAACATCAAAAGGACATACTTGCATAGCAGCTTCGTTCCAAAGGGCCGACTTTCAGTCCCTAATCCATTTCGATAAAAAGTTAGAAAGCACTTAGAACTTTTCAAATTTAAAGGATAAAATTCACATTTCCCAGCGCACCGCCTCCCGATTCACGCATTTTGGAATGTCAACAACTTCTTGAATGACGTTTTTTTTTTCTCTCGACGGAGTCTCCTTTGAGACCAAAGTGACACTATCTTTTACGGAAGCCTATAGAGGCGCCAGAAAGAAAAAAAAACAACAATTATGTTATCAAATTGAAATTTCGTTTATAGCTAAAATAATTACAATAACGCGTTTAGAAATATCACTGAGCATTGCAAATGCAACGAGGCCTTGAAAGTAGCGAAACAAAAGTGCAAAATCATAACTTTGCTGATAGGCAAACAGTAACCATCGCGGGCGCATTACAAGTTTGATTGCAAATTAAGCACGAAAAGCCAACGAGTGCATCTCAAAATGAGGCGTATGAACAATACCAAATAATTTTATAAATATTCGCAAAATATTCTGCTGGAACAGTGTATAGTACTCAGCAAGCCATAATCAAGATCAACGATTTCCTAACAATTTTGACACCATTTTGGGCAATACCATCTCAGCCAGTTACTGGTCCACGCCAGGCAACCTCACAATAGCAGAAAAAATAATAAAAATAAAAAAAAATCTGGTGAATAAACTAAAACCATAAAAGGCCTGGTGAAATAAGAACCACAGACTGGTTCTCGAAAATATGAAACCATTTCAATCTCACCACTCGACAGTCATTCTTAACGTTTCACTGAACCAACTAAAGCAAACAAATACTGTCAAGTTGGGCTATGGAAGGATACAGAGGACGACAAAGTGAAATTGAGCCATTTCTAAGAGATGCATTCGAGCATATCAAACCATGGATGTTTATATTTTTTGAATTTTTAAACGTTTAGGCATAAGAAGCAACCTTCTTTACAGAAATATTTTATTAATTTTTCGATAAATGTTTGGTTTCCATATCTACGAAAATATACACTCTCAGGCTGTACACTCTAGAATGGCAAAATCTCATTTCCGTTAATTGGTCGTTTTGAGGGGTTTTCTTCACTTTTATAAGGGCAGTATGATGGACAACGAAACAATGCTAAAAAGGTCCTTCCATCTGACATCATCAATGGCAGCCAATGAACGCTGACATCTGCATGTTACTTACAGAACATATCCTAAGAAAGCAATTGGAAGGCACAAATCAACTATACCAGCGAACAAATACCATCAATGCTCTATTATTAATCAGCTCCTACCAAAAGCTATTTGACGCCAGAATGACTCGACTGTTCTAATAGAAAGCCACAGAACGAATGGTTTTTCATTTTATTACAAACTAAAAATGCGGGGAGAAAATAACATACTTTGTAGAAACAACTGGCTCACACATACTCAAAGAGTGCCACTAAAAACGTTTACACAGTGTGGGAAATTACACATTACCCAGTGTATACATTTTACCAGAGCACTTTGTAAGTATGATTTTCACAACTTTCACACTACAGGCACAGGGTTTAGCAGCTCCACAAAATCTGGGGGCAACGGCATTTTGGCAGGCGCTGAAAAACAGATCAACGAAAGGCACGCAGTAGGAGTAGGTGGCGCCAAAATCGCCACGCGAGGCGCTGGCATAGGTACATAGTTAAGAAGAAATCTAAATAAAGCTATGCATGAACGATTAATGTACACAAATTAAAAACCTCCATTGAACGTGGGCAAATTTATAAACAATAATTAATAAATCAGCACTTTTTCGCCTACGTTTTTTTGTGGAAAAGGATTTACCTGCTCTTGGGACGGGTTTCAGAGACGGGTTTCTTCGGGTTGGTTGGACACGACGCTGGACCGGGGTTTGGCAATGGGTGGCGGCAGGGGTGGGCGTGGCTGGGGCCGTGGGGGCCTCCTTGGGGCCACGGGCGAGCCAGAGGCATTCGATGGCACTTGGGATCTAGGTGCTGAGAAACAAGACAAAAACGAGGTGAGCATGGTAACATAATGAAGACATTGATACAATTGAGATCAAATAAGATTCTGGGAAAAGACATGCAAAGTTTTTTTTTTGTTATAAAATAAGGTTCTATAAATACATGTATTTTAATAGAGAGGTTAGTTTGTTCATCCTTGGAGAATGAGGTTTTCCATCCACGTTGACAAAAACGAGGAAAAGGAGGATGGATTTCATGACCACGAGGGCGTTTCCTTGAAAGTGACATTGTTTGCATATCCATTCTTTGAACTACATAAAAAAACGCGTTGCTTGTGTAAAAGGGTCTAAAAAACCATTTACCCGAGGCATGTCTGAACGTTAGTTGGGGAAAAAACGAGCTTTTTCTAGTGACATAGGTAAAACGTTTGGTGTACAGTTTTTTTGAACAATGAATGATCAAATTGTTTTATTTGGGGAAAAAACTACATATATTTTCGCAAGCAGACACGACATATGGTGCCATTTCTCCAAAATCTATGGAGGGAATCTCAATGAACGTGCCTGAACGCTTGGACTCGGACTTTTATTAGAGACCAGTCTCATCTGAAGGCTTGACGCCCAGCAACCACTGGTTTTAGCCTCACCAGAGCTGCCCATGCAGTTTGATCAATGCTTTTGGCTTCACGGAAAAGCCAAATTCACTTCCTCAAGTTTTCCGAAGAAGTTAAGTCGGCTGAGTTGGGTCATCCACCCTGTGTACAAAAACGTGCATTCGCCAGAGCTATTGTGCTCGCAGCAAGTATTGATCGGTTTTCGTCTCACTTTAGCAAGCAGCAAACTCGCAACCTTCGCATCGATCGGGCCTAGAAAATTGCCCGAATTATGCACTTAGAGAAATTAAGCCTTGGCGAGATAATGTTGCTGATGCGCCAATGAGTGAAAACGTGCAGCCCACATTGCACTTCCACCTGCGCCACTTTGCCACGTAGGCCAATGTCAACACAAAAATAATGCTTTCAACTGACATGGCTCACCAACTAAGGGCATACTTGTATTTCAAAAAGTATTCTATGTTCGATTATTGAATTCCCAAATTTCGAATAGAATAAGAAAACAAATAAAACTTTTGAATCAGTGCCTACTGGATTTGGTATTGCAAATTCCGTCATGATGACTTCAAAAAATGTGTTCATTGCTAATTAGAATATAGGGCAGTTCAACGACATAATCATTGGTCAAAACTGGATGACAAATGATGATTTTTTATCCAAATTTCACTTCCATGAGTGGATATTAGTAGGATATGTGAACACCTCGCAAAAGTGGGCTTCTCCTAGCAGCTCATAGGCTTTGCGGGGCACCTTACAAACTTATCGTAATCTAACCAAACAAATTCTTAACCTACATGTACATGTATACCTATTAGCTGTAGATTAGACGAGGAAAAACAGAAATTTGCAACCTGACCAGCCATGCCTACGTGCTGTCAGGTGAAGCCTACTGTGTGGGAGTTGTGCACAAATCCTACTACATGTAATACCCCATGACTGGAGAACTGTGACTGGCTTAGCATCACCTAATCTCCAAGTGGTGGAAAAAAATCTTAAAACAGGTTATACTATCGTTTTTAAAACCGGTTATAACTAAATACGAGAATCTATAAAACAAAAAGGATAACTTGAAGAACAAAAGTTAAGTTAACAAGAATTTACAGGCGAAATAAGAAGGAAGAAATGCGAGCGCCCTTAAAGGAAATCAGGGAGGAAATCCTGATAAGAACATGTGGGTTTTTCTAACTTTTGTCAGCAAAAAAATCGATAAACGAGCGGTGCTGGACAAAAATAATAAAATAACACTGGACTAGTTCTCTGGAATCCCTAAGATTTCCTCCAGACACGACTTCCTATTCTACGGACCGTCACGTACGGAAACAAATCAATATCATATTTTTAGCAGGATGCTGAAAAATTCGATAAAATTGAATACAATTTGTCTCGTAAAACAGGGCTAGGAATGTCCCATGGGGCCGTTTCAAAGCGATTTTCAAGCGTAATCACCTCATTCTCCAGGAATGGAGAAGTCCATCAAACTTGAAGAAAGAAAAAAATCAATACTTCGTGCATTTGTGGGGAAATGTCTAAAATAAATTTAATAACATTCTAAAAATAGGAAAGTAACTTTAGTGGGATACAAAGGGGCCCTTAACTCTCCTAAGCAAGCACATCCGCTCAAAATCATGAAAAGGTCGTTAGGAAGCTGCTGACCTGAGCGGTGCTAAAAGAGCAGCATTGTTCAGAATTGAGCAGATGGCGAGTCTAGCAGAAGGGGTGCTAAACGATGGCACACTTTCATTTGCATGGCCAGCGCCCGTTCCAAAAAATCCGCTTCTATAAAAGCGGGTCCAGCTGCACAACTGGGACACCTGGCAGCTGTCTTTGCACCATTCGGATGAGGCACAGAAAACAAATGAGCGAAGTGTACAAACACAGCACGTATGGCACGTTCACAAAGCACACATTGTGGAGCAAACACAAAACAAACACATGCCACAGGGCCAGGTAGAGATGGCAACAATATCGTCTCTCATGAGTCACACTGTTACATATGCGAGTAACCCAAGAACCCTCACGCACCCCTATCAGCTGCATAACTGCCCTCAGCAGCCCATGTCAAAGTGGAGTCCTTAAGGGAATTTCTTGCCTTGAAAAGTGTGAACACCGGCTATAACGATATGTCGGAAACTGGCAAATTGACCTTCTTCCCAAAATTTTCGTTATGAAAATTTCGGCATGGAATTATTTTTGGTAAAATACAATTGCACACTTCCGAGAAAAATACCATAAAAGTTAACTCCAAACACGACGCTCCAATACGCTGTGGACGAAGTTAATCTACTAATATGGGGAACTTAACGGTCATTAGGGGATGTCAATCCTAAAAAATAATTGCAATTGAAATTGACTAATTGATATGCGCGTGTGCATATGGCTACCAAAACCTGAAAAACTGGTTTTAGTAGTCATTTGCGGATGCGCACACCAATTAGTCAATTTCAATTATTTTTTAGGATTTGCACCCCCTATTGTTACTGTTAATATTTCGAGATTGATAGTAAGTCTTGCAAAAATTCGGATAATCGTGAGTAATGAGATTAAGAGAATGGAACATCAATTCATCAGTACTGGTAATATTACATGATCCGCATTACTGTCGATATTTGCTGAAACTGACAGTAATAATTGCCCGTGTAGTCCCCCCAATACAGTTTACTTCTCTGAAGACCAGCGGCATTATGCCACGGCGTCAAAAATTAAATCAAACAGTTGTCGTTCAAGAAGTAGTCAAACGTATATTTTGACTTTTGTGAAGGAGCTTTTACGAGTTGACGAGTTTCAAGCTGTAAACAAGGCTTAAATACATGTGTAACACGTAACTGTGAAATAACACGAGGTATCGATGGTTAGTAGGAAAAGTCGTCTCATCACCCAACAAGCAGCCAGACTACAGTACATGTGTTAGCTGCTCTTCTGAAAAAGCAGTTACATGATGTTTAGTAGGAAAGCATGGAAAAAGTCCCAGTAACTAACGGTTAGTTGCTCACGTACAGAAGTGAATGTTAGCTAATATTAGATGTCCTAAGGTTAGTAGGTCAAGTTTCAAGCCCTAAAATGAACTTCGTGCGTAGAGGTAGCTGGAGTGCAGTTAATAGGTTCTTGACGGTTCAGAAAGGTTCTTCCAAAAGACTTACGTGCTGCTAGGTCGCATCCAACAGGCTGACCAATCACTGCCACCTCGGATAGTGAGGGATAGATGGGAAGATGCTTCTTTTCGAAGACCTCCACCTCCGTGGGCTGGATCCTCTCCGAATTGGTTGCAGAGGGCGAATAGGCCGGTCTTGCGGGCTTTTGCGGCGGTGATCCTAATCCAGGGTCCTGGGCAGTCTCTGGTTTCGGTCCCTGAGTCTTTGTATGCCCAGGTCCGTTCTTCTGGTCCTGGGACTCCAAGAGGGCCCGGAGCCGGTCCGACTTCTCGGGCCTGGCTGGAGGGACGTTTTTCGTTTTATCGAACTTCTCTGGACGCTCCGGAGGAATCGAACCTTCTCTCTGACCCCGTTCGTCTTCCTCACTGGTCACTTCCTGTGGGATGTGGCTGTGGCTCTTGTGAAGCTTCTGGCGCTCAGTGTTCTCCTTGTCACCAAGGTCCATTTCGTTGGGCAGGTTCACATAGGGGGGCTTCAACTTTCCACTGCGGTCTAACGACTGGGTGCAATGTCGCAACGACTTTGGCGGTTGGTTCTGTTGGCTAACGTTCTGCGGCTGATCCTTGGTGGCCACGTTCTCGTGGCTGCTGTGCAGGCCCAGGGCTCGAAGCATCGCGCTGGCCACGTCTCGTCCATGGCTTTTGCCAGTGTGGTCATGGTCCAGCTTCTCGGGGCTCTTGGCTTTCGATTCTAACCTCTCGTTGGTGCTCGGGATGGAGTCTGCTGGGGTTATCGTCAAGGGCCTTGGTGGCCTTTCAGGTGCTGGACCATTTGATGGTTGGGCCCGCATCTGCGGTTGCGGGTACTTGGGCTTCTCCTCTGGTCCTTTTATCTTCTCAGGGACTTTGGGTTTCTCAAAAATGTCTTGGGGCTTTCGGCTCGTTCCTTTGCGGCGCACATGGAAAGGGCAATTGCAAACATTGAAAACAACGGTTTTCAACTAAACCAACGTATTCTTCCACTGGCCTAACAAACGGGATGAAAGGGGGTCATGCCTTGCTGCATTTTTAAAACCACTTCTTGATTGCAGGTGTAAACTGAAGTTTACAGATAAATGCACAGTTTAAAGGTTTGGATAGCAGGTTTTTGTGACCATTCAATAAAACATTTGATTTTAAATTCTGAATGCACTTAGACTGCGACAAATCTATGCTATTTTCAGTTCTGCAATAACATTTTAGGCAATTGCAATTTCGTGTCAAATTGTGTCAGTTACTCCAAAAACGTGCCTAGCTGAAGTATACATGTAATTGCAATTTTATAAGAAAATATTTTATGCGATCTAAAACCACATAATAACAACTCCACTGATGTGTTGACAAGTTTCATATCGCACTAAATACTCCCAAAACCTGCGGCTTGCAAATAGTAACGGATGCCGCGTTCAGAAAGCCAGGAAATTCTTTCGGGACTCGACACACATATTTCACTAAAATTTTGCCTGCCATCCAGCTTCCCTCATGGAAAAACGCCATGAATTTCAAATGCTGCCAATTAGCATTCCCTTTGAGGCACACGATGCAATATCCTGAATTGGAGATTAGCATGAGAATACGGCTTGTGTTTAACGAGGCGACCATCCTGGCATGCAACCACTCACCTGGGAGAGATGGCCAACTTCTACCTTGAACCAGATCTCGGTTTTGGAGACGGTCCAAGAGCCACACCGCAGTTACGGCATCGCCCACGCCCTCAGCTCAAGAGCACGAACCTCGACATTTAGCGAGTCACTCGAGGGAATCGCCCCAGAGCTCCGAAGCCCACCAAGAGCTCACAACCGACACGAGTTTTCTGCATTCAAAAGGCGTGATCAAGTGGGTGTTGGAACCCGGACAGCGGTGGGCCGGCGATCTTTTTGCGTGGTATTTAGGAACCATTAGACAACAATTGCCAACAATTTGTGACTCAGATTAAGTTTTACACACGCCTGAATGGAAACAGCCACCTGCCCTCTCTGAGCAAGATTGTCGCACACTGCGTCACTTATATGTGTAACAACACAAAAGCATTTATTCGAATTGTGCTTCCTGAGTCAGAGGATGCCTTCGTTAAACACAAGGAAATTCCTCTAGTTCTGATGGTCAACAGGCAATCCTTGCCAAATTTACACCTGCCTCTCAGAAGAATTGAAATATTAGTTAAAGAAAATCAAAGGTGGTCACATTAAGAACACTCACACACATGATAACAACAACTACAGTCAGGTGTGAAGTAATTACTCAAGCGGCGCAGCTACAGAAGCAACAATTACGCCTACAGCTTAAAAACAAGAAGAGAGATCAGCTGACATTGAATGACCAGATCATCAGCATCTTGAGGGAGATAATTTGCAAAGCTTCTGAGCAAACGAATGACTTGAACTCAAAAATATCAATTTGGAAGGATGATATCATGTTGCAAACATTGGAGCATTCAAATGGTATTCAAATACCATTCAAATGATATAATTAATGTAACAAATTATTCAGAAGCATGCTATACGTTCAAATGTACAGTATACTATACATGTAGTTAATGGCTAGCTTAGGAGCTTGTTTTGTCATAGAGAACTGTTGCAACTGATTCCATGCTATGGAAATCAACCCTTACTCCTTGACAATTTTACAAATCTCAAACGATCTCTCGAGCTGGCTGATCCCAAATGACCCAGCTCTGCGAAAATTGTAACTTCAGAATTGAGAGCATACAGAATGGCTTATCAAAGATTGCACTTACCAGGAGAAGGCGGCACACTGGGCTCTTCGGCTGCTGCGGTTATATCCTCAGTGGGGGATGGCACTTGCATCAAAGTGGCTTTTGACTTCTCAACAGAAAGTATTTGGACATGGGCTTTTTCGATGGCTTGCGGCGCTCGTCTGGATTCTTCCTGCTGCTCCAACTGAGCCTGAATAGCTCGGGGCACAATGGAGCTCCATTCATTGGCCGCAGAATTATCCCTGCTGATGCTGTTTGCTGCACTGCTGGCCAACGGGGGCAGGTTTGGGTCTTTGGACGGAAGAACAACGCCATTGCCCTCAGTTTCAGTCGCTGAGGACTTGCTCAATTCGATGGTTGAAAGTCCGGAATGCTTCCGTTCATGTCTCGGTTTCACAGCAACCTTGGATGGCTTTGGCCATGCGAGGATCGGTTTCCCTGGCTCTTCAGTGTTTTCACTGCCAGTTCGCTCCCCCCTGGACTGAGGCGGGACAGGGGGTGCAGGCTTCTTAGGGCGACGGTTAAATTTGGGACTAACTGTTGACTTAGGACTACCATTGCTCGATGGGCTGGAAGGTAAAAGAGTTCGTTGAATGACAGTGCAACCAGCTTAGGAGAAATGTAAATAGCGGAGCACCATGTTTCCAAAAGCAGGTTTGGCCATATTTACGTAAAAATTGTAATTGTACATAAAGTAGCCATTATTCACATCATGCTTTAGTTTCTAATAAAAGTTTAACAAAAGCTGTGTAAATTCTCTACTTTATCCAATAATAGAAATGTAATAGAGTGTGAGCACAAATAACATGTCACCTCAACATACCTTTTGCTACTTCCACTGGCCATCATATCTACAAACTCCAGAGAATTTTGTGGTTGATCGCCCCCACTCCGTTCCTCCTCTTCTATTGCAGGCTCTAAGGGCATGTCGACCCCTTCAAAATGTGCACTCGTTAACAAACCCTGATAAAATTCCTCCTCTGAAAATGTTAAAAGACGACACCAATTCAGCATTTGATTTCAGTCTTGATGAACTTAGGCCTCAACATAAATTAGCCAGAAATGTTTAACCTCCAGGGAAGAAATAGTCTGCATTTGAGATTAAGCAATCTACAATCGAACTATGTGTATTTGCAATGCCCATATTTCCAATTCTGAAATGAAAGTGAGAAATTGTAATGTGAACCGTTTTGCAGGAAAACGAACGTTACAGAGGTGTTTTGTTACTTTTGAATTTAAAATAGTTACCCAGCTTGATCATCATCAGGAGGCCATATAAGATTAGGTGCTATCACAATTGCAATATTGATGGAGGACATCTTATTGAGATCTTGCGAGGCAGACAATTTGGACAGGAACTTGATTAAATACCTGCAAGAATTATGGCTTTAAGTACTGTGCACCTGCTTTCCGTGAAATCTCATGCATTACATTATTTTTAAATTATTTAATGACAGTGATTTATGTACGACATCTAATAAGTATTTCGCCGACTAAATTTCATTGTCATACAAGAAATTGCTAACAGATTCCACAAGTGGTATTCAAATGAAAACAAGACAATAGTTGTTCTATTACCTAAGGTTGACATAATTGGAATTTGGAAGATCACTGAGAACCCTAAACATTGCTTGTAATCTGGTGTCCTTATCCGTGTGCCTGTAAAAATGATAATGGTTCATTAGCATGCTAAGACAATAGATACAATAGAGTCCAATTATTCGCAGCAGATTATCTTGAGAACCCATGCGATGGTTAAATCAGATCAAATAAGGAAATAAGTTTTATTGCTTTTCCTCATTGGCAAAAAGTATAGATAGAAAAATATAGTGTCAATCTTATCTTGTATTTTGGGTTTATCAGGGGTTTGGAGGTGGTAAGAAAAGCAAGAAATAAGTCCAACCTGGCAGTTTCCATCCAATCTTGGTACAGTGAATAAGTCATCAGTGGTTCCGGCAATTCCCTTAAATATTGTTTAAGAGACGATGCTACAGTATGAATATCGTGCTCTCGCAAAACAATGATTCCTTCATCGAAAGAACTCTGTGAATGGACGTGATAAGTTAGATGTCATGCAACCAAAATCGGGAATAAAAGAAAAGAGGCAATGCAATACCTTCAGCTTCTTTACTTTGGAATTGCTGCCTGCTAACCTCAACAAACCCTAGAAGAATAAAAATATAGTTGAGAAATTGGGAAACATGTTTGTGCTGGTAGACGGATTTTTATGTAAATGTAAGAGCCTACCTCTTCCCCCATACCAAATTCAAGTAACCAAACGACACAAGCTTCAATTGGTATGGCTATTTTGCGTTCTTTACATCTTAAGTGTTCATCAAGGGGCTGTCCATATGTCGGCTTGCAGGAAGGGTTATCTGAGGAAAAAAAATAGGGTATTTACGTAAATGCAGACAGATAATTTCATGAATTTTAAGTCGAATTCCAGTTTAAAAATTGAAATTTTTAATTCATCCTTCTGTTTTTCACGTAAATATTGAGTTGCTACCAGATTTCCACATTCAGCAATGTCCTTATAGTATGAGGGTTTACAAATAAAATCTGACAGGAATTTGCCACAATCCAATTTCAAGAGATTCCTTGTGTTACTAAATTTTTACTAACATTTTTTATTATAACTTTATTTATAACTGCTCATCACCATTCAAAAGAATTTATAATAAATTGCATCGGTATTAAAAGCTTGGTATTTTTAACCATTTTTGTCATGCTTACCAATAGCTTTTTCTATTTCTGGAATCATGGCCTCTAGCTCAAGCAAAGATTTTCGATGATATTCTGCCTGAGATAACAAAAGGTCGCGCAGGCTCTGTGAGAGTTCAGCTTCCTTTTTGAGCAAGGCACTAAATTCTAGAGCCAACGTATCCTTGTTGAGAGAAAAAGATAACATTAAAAAGGTTGTAAAACATCTAATCATCCTTCAGGAAATCATTTCATCAATTGTTTGAGGTAATCATTTGAAGGAATCGTTTATTACCCGATACTGTTCCATTTTTATGTTGGCATCATCATATTCATCCTTCAAAGTATCAATTTTTGCATTCCCAGGATTTTGAGCTGCATGCTTATTGGCAGCTTGCCACCTGGGAAAAATGTTAGATGACTTTGAAGCTCAACGGTCCCAACAATACACAATTTCATAATGAATCTAGTCCAAAATCAACAAGTGAAGACTGTCGTTATTACTCACCTTGAATTTGCTGCATCTCGATCTAGTGTTAACTTATTTAAATGTTTTCTGGACTTGTTAATATTTGGAATATCGATCTGACAAAAAACACATTTGTGAGATTAATTTCGTTTATGGATTGCTTCTTATTGATAGAATGAATTGGCAGATTGCACTTTATCAATGGCATTAAGCCAATGCCAAATAAGCACCTAACTGCTCTTAGCTTACATACCTCTAAAATATCTAAAAACTTCCTTAAGACTAACTTTTCCACTTCGCCTTCGTAAAAACACAGGAGGTTAGCATAGTGTTCGGTGAATTGGGCACATTTTTGGAGTACTTCACTAATTGGGCAAAAAAGGCATTGATTTAGAAAAAAAATTCACTTGATTACATGGCACAATGCTGCAGTGCTGATGTCTTACTAACCCAAGCATGGTGTCAGGACCAAGAAGTTTAGACGATTCGTCCATGGTCGAGGCCAGTTGGAAGTGTGGTAACTTTCGCTGCAAAGGCATTACAAATTATTAGATAACTGAAGTCATAATTTGAATCTTAATAGTCAAGCAGCTCAACGTGAACTTACAGCCCTCTTTTCCTCTGGGCCTGATCCACCCTGAAGACATGCTTGGAGCTTGGTGCTGGTGTAAGTGCATGCCTTCTTGAGATTGTCCACGCGCTTTTCTTTGTTGGCCAGATCATCGTTCAAAACTTCGGTTTTCTCAGCTCTAGACGGAACGAAAAAGAAGACAATTAATTAACATATATATCAGGTTTAGTATAGGGTACTACATTTATTTTTTTTCAATCAAGTATACGTTCTATTTTGGATTCCTCCCATACTTATTACTTTTTCAAACAAACAGTACCATTACAAATCATTCCACTTGGGAGGGCAACATTTATCAGCTTTAATTAGCGGTGCAATGACTACATTCCGCAATATTTGTTTGTAACACTTGCATCTATATTTAGCTTAGATTCTTGGCTTGCGAATTCTACACACGGTTAGAGAATACCCAATTGAGTGATATTTTTGCCAATAGTACACCACAGAAGCACTCCAATCGTGTTGTTCAAGCTTGAAAAACCCACTGTTATGGGAAAGTTGACCTGGGAAGAACTAGTCGGTTTTCTGGGAAGCGGGCTACGTGCAGTCTGCAGTACACCCATTTGGTTTGTGGACCGGAAGCAGGAGAGTTTCATGCATCTCATCCTCACGGGCTTTCTTCAATGGTCAATTTGTTGAACGGTTACAACAGGGATATCGAACTCTGTTGCCTTCTTCATGGGCTCATCTGCACTGAAAACCCGCTATTCTTTGCCATCTTTGGAAGCGAAAATACACATGATCGAAGGTGGAATACATGTACATGTACGACGTTATCATCAGATCTTATCTGTTTACAGTGTCTAACGCAAGGCCCGATTTAGCTTGCGTATTGTTTTAAATAAAGAAGCTAACACTGAACCAGAAAAAACTGAGATGAAACGATATCAAAATAAACAGAATATTGGCAAAACGATCGATCTTCTTGTATTTACATGTATTACTTTAGGGAGAAAGAAATTTGCAAATGGAGTGTGCATTCATGTAGTATTCCCTTTGAAAGTATCCTATAGACCATTACAACAGGAAATGAGTCACGTGATATTAGCCGCCATTACAACAGTTATCAGTCTCCATATCGAG
>JAQGAF010003195.1:0-18611 GCA_034687865.1 Kryphioiulus occultus
AAATGAAATGTGGTCAGGGAAAGTCAGGGAAATGAAATGTGGTCAGGGAAAGTCAGGGAAATGAAATGTGGTCAGGGCAAGTAAGGGAAATGAAATTTGGCCAGGGAAAGTCAGGGAAATAAAATGTGGTCAGGGAAAGTCAGGGAAATGAAATGTGGTCAGGGAAAGTGAGGGAAATGAAACGTGGTCAGGGAAAGTCAGGGAAATGAAATGTGGTAAGGGAGAGTCTTGGAAATGTTTACAGTTAGACATTAAGTCAGGGAAATTCAGGTGGAAGTCAGGGAAATTCATAAAGTCTGGAAATTTGTTGTGGCACAACTATTTTAATTGGTATGAGTATCTCATGAAAAGCATTAGAAATGCTGTATTTGTAATCTACTTTTTCTAAAAATTTCGCCTACGGCGTTTTCTTGATCATTTCTTATCATTAGCATTAATTTTTCTTATGAAAAATTTTTGTTAAAACAATTTCGCCTACGGCGTTTCCGTCTTTATGAAGAATTTTTTAATATTCCAAAGTCCTCAAAAATACAGTGTTTGAGATCTAGTTTTTTCAATCACTAGTGTTCGCATCTTTATTAATATTTACACCCTAAAAATTCAAATTTCTTGTAATTTTTCAAAAATTTTGCCTATGGCAGTCTCTTAATTATTAATATTATTATTTCTTCTTACAAATATGCGGGCTAATTCCATCATTTCGTGATCAGGTCAATAATTTCTAAAATTTCCGCCATAAGGTATATTTGCTCGGATCAAATCTGCAAAAATTGTTTCCTGAAATTGTATGGAAATTTGTCAAAAAGTGTCTGGAAAACCTGGAAATGTCAGGGAAATTCAATTGAAGCTTTGGCTAGTCATCCTGACAGAAAAATACTAAAAATATAGTTAATTGTAGTGTTGCAAATAAAGTTAAGTTTAATTACACGTGACATTTTTTTTTTGATAAATCAGGGAAATTAATCATATTTGGTCAGGGAAAGTCAGGAAAATTGAGTTGTAAATTTTGGTATAAACAATGAAATACTAAAATCAAAGGAAGACAAGTGTTTCTGAAAAGAAAACATGCATTTTAGCTAAAAAGTTATGTTTCTATTGCTCCTGTAATTTCCCTTTGGGATATAATTTTCTGGTGGATAGACCTTTGGATGGATGGGCATTAAGTGACGTTGATGCTCGTAAATTAAGAATTATTATTCCAGTTTGGTATGCGTTCTTTTAGCACACTACATGTACATACACGTACACGTATAAGCTTACTTTTCATTTTCATTTTCGTGAATTTCTGGCTATGTGTTTTTCCCGAAATTGCGTTTCTCGTTTCAGTCGAGCGTGAATTACGACATAGCAAACCGAGGAGGGGGAATTGATGTCTTCGCTAGTTTTTCTCCTTATTTCAAATGCACTTTCGAGTAAAAAAGTAAGAAAGAAATAAGAGAAGAAAAAAATACTGTACCAAAACGAGGTATTCGAAGCCCACCCTTCACTTAATAACAGCTTGTTGCTCAACATTCATATTTTTGAATTTACTCGCCTTTTTCTGCTCGTTGCACGCAGCAACTGGTTAACGACTCGAAATCAGAAAAATAACATCTGATGGGTTGCACCAAACCTTGGTTTTAATCGACGATTAAACAACCGCCTGTTTTCATGTTTTTCGGAGTGACTACAAACCCTGGAAAACCTGGAACACTCAGGGAATTTTGAATTGACACCTGGAAAGCCTGGAAAACTCAATGAATTTTGAATTAAAACCTGGAAAACCTGGAAACTCAGGGAAATTTGAATTAAAACCTGGAAAACTCAGGGAATTCTATGTTCGACCTGGAAAACCTGGAAAACTCAGGGAATTCTATGTTCGACCTGGAAAACCTGGAAACCTGAAAGTCTCAGGAAATTTTATATTCAACCTGGAAAGCCTAGAAACTCAGTTAATTTTGAATTGAAACTTAGAAACTCAGGGAATTTTACATTCAACCTGGAATACCTGGAAACTAAGGGAAATTTGAATTAAAACCTGGAAAACCTGGAAAACTCAGGGAATTCTGTTCGACCTGGAAAACCTGGAAAACCTGGAAACTCAGGGAATTTTGAATTGAAACCTGGAAACTCAGTTAATTTTGAATTGAAACCTAGAAACTCAGGGAATTTTGAATTGAAACCAGGAAAACCTGGAAATTCAGGGAATTTTATATTCAACCTGGAAACTCAGGGAACTTTATATTCAACCTGGAAAACTTGGAAGCTCAGGGAATTTTGAATTGAAACTTGGAAACTCTGGAAATTTTTATTGAAACCTGGAAAACCTAGAAAACTCAGGAATTTTTGAATTGAAACCTGGAACACCTGGAAACTAATGGAATTTCATATTAAATGTAGAAAACTTGGAACACTCAGGCAGAGTTACCACTCCACCAGGGAATGTCAGGGAAATGGAAGTGTCAGGGAATTCGTGCAAATTTTTGAAAATGTCAGGGAATGTGAGGAAAATTCAGATAGTTTGTATCATTTGATTCGCCATCATCATTTCCAAAAAATAGGATAACGTATATCATTTTTATTATTTAAAAAAAATTAAAATGTCCGGGAAATGTCCCTAAAAGGGAAATGTTAGGGAAATCCACTTGAGAATTTAAGTGGGAACCCTGACATGGAATTTTAAATTGAAACCTGGAAAACTCAAGGAATTTTATATTGAACCTGGAAAACCTGGGAAACTCAGGGAATTGTATTTTCACAAATCAGTAGTAGCCACGATTTTACTTTTTTATCTCAATTGAGTTTTCTACCTATTCAAAATGAATCAGTATCGTTTGTGCTCATAAAAAAATAATGCGTCCATTTTGTTGTTTTCTTGGGAGATTTTCGTCCCCGTTATTTTCTCGCGTAATCGTTAGGGTTTATTACCGTTGTTGTTATTATTTATTACGCAGTAATATCAAGCACGAAATTAAGGTGGTGGACGCAGCACGCTGGTGGCGCCATCTAGTGGCAACAACTGGCAACATGGCGCGGTTATATCGATTTTTACTTCGTCAAATATATAACGTGTGAACTGGATCACAATAAATCCTGAATGGGTATCATTGTGGTTGCGAGGAAGCCTCGCAGAGAATCATTTTCTTCTCCACGTTTCATTTACAATAACCAATTTGTAAATTGTTTTCTTTCATGAAAAATATGAAACGTAATTGGCGCCCTGTTTGCAGGCCTATACATGTAATACCCTCCCATTATTAGTAACAATTGTAGCTTGAAAAGCTCTTAAATGACTGCTATAATTATGTCAGGTCGTCAGTAAACCAGCTTTTCAACGCTTATCAATTCAGGCCCTTGACTAAATATAGACGGTGTTACCGTGTTAGGGGACTTTCGTGATTTTCAGCCTAAGTGACGACAATCATTGACAGATAAACATTTAAAATGATCGAAATGTGTGTTAATATTTGGTCAAAAATAATTTCAACCCAATCCCCTAAGTAATGACATAATCATTGACAGAGACAAATTTAAGCTGAATGAAATTTGCATAAAAATTTGACCAAAAACAATTGTCACACCAAATGGTATTCAGTCATTAAATTTCAAAAAATAAACAACGTTGGACTATTTTGTAAAACTGTATGATAATTTCTAGTTTTAAACGATAATTTGTTTTAATTAATGCCGAATTTTTCAGCGAAATGTGTATTAAAACAGCGAAATTTGTATCAAAATTTGACCAAAAACAATGGATTTTTGTCACGCAAAATTGTATTCATTCATTTATTTTCAAAAATAAACACAGTTGAACTCTTTTGCTAAACTTGATGACAATTTATGGATTTTAAACAAAAATTTGTTTTAAAATAATGCCGAATTTTTCAGCGAAATGTGTATCAAAATTTGATCTAAAATTTTTTTAACCCACTTCCCTAAGTGATGACATAATCATTGCCAGAGAAAAATTGACATTGAACGAAATTTGTATCAAAATTTCATCAAAAACAATGGATTTTAGTCCCCCAAATGCACATTTTCAAAAAATAAACAATGTTGAGCTCTTGCAAAACTGGATGATAATTTATAAATTTTAAACCAAAATTTGTTTCAAATAACGCTGAATTGGGCAAATTTGAGCGAAATTTGTATCAAAATGTATTCAAGAACAATGGATTTTAGGCAATTTTCAGTAATAAACCACATTGAACTTTTTTTTCAAAACTGGATGGTAATTTATAAATTTTAAACGAAAATTTGTTTCAAATAATGCCAAATTGAACGAAATTGAAAGAAATGTGTATCAAAATTTGTTGGAAAATTTTTTCAACCCACTCCCCTAAGTAATGACTTAATCATTGACAGAGAAAAATTGAAACCGAGCGAAATTTGTATCAAATTTTCAGCAAAGACAATGAATTTTAGTCACGCAAAAGCACATTTTCAAACGTAAACAACGTTAAACTTTTTTTAGCCAAACTGGATGATAATTTATAGATTTTAAACGAAATGTGCTTTATTAAATAATGTCGAATCTGATGACATAATACTTAAATTTTCCTTAACTGATGTTTAGCTCAACCATCTAGCCAGTCTTTAGTTTTGCTCGGCTCAAGGTATAATGTTTGTCTGGTATTTAATTAAGGTGGACATACATCAAGAGGGTATAAAATTATAGTCCTATGTTTGAGAACAGTTTCCGCAAGATTAGTCTTTGTTTATTCAGTATGTGTTTAGGGTGACGGTGTGTAATTAGGTTGTCACAGTATACATCCATGCCTTAATTTTGGACAGGTTGACCAATTGATCAGAGAGAAAATTTCTTTGCCATAGTCTGCTTCATAGTGACTATTTCGTCATTATTTTCTGACCAGATTAAGGTCGAATTAGTAATTTCATATATTGAATTTCATCAGTGTTGATGGAATAAGGTCAGCAGGATGATGTAAACTACAGTAATGTTCGTTCTGCTATGAAATCCACAATGAGTTTAACTTTATCTGCATTTTTGTCATTGTCATAATTCAAGTTGTCATGTCTAAGTTGTCATGCTGCTGTTATAATGCAGCAAATTATGACATTTTTTCTAGAAATTTTCATTTAGTTGCTCAAAATAAGCTGTTTTAACCAACTTGATATTTTCTTATCAAATTTGTGTTTAAGGAACGAAGCAAAAGCGCCGTAATTTATATCCTGGATTTCAGTGGCAATTTTGAAAAGTTTCTCATATTCTTGATACTAAATGTTGAATTTCTCCAATGTGCTATTATTATTTCTTTTCAACTGCATAGGTATGCAATCGGCTTTTTATTATACCTTCGAGTAATTTAGATCGAATTTAAATTTTACTTGATGGATTTTTTGAATAAATAAAATTGAAGTGAAGTTTTTAAAAATCATGGTAACAGAAAAAGCGTTGCTTGACTGACTCAAAGTCACTCGATTTATCCTTTGCTTCATATTTGAAGTAAATAAATGTGGATAAAGTTTTCAGTAATTACATGTATGTATATTCGAAACAGACAATTTAAATATTGCAAAATGGTCAAAAACGATTTTTAATAAATGTCCTTAATTATTTGACTAGCAAAGTTGCTTTTAATAAATGTTTTAAATAAATTAACAGGATAATAATAATGACTGAAGGAATATTTTAAATAAATGTCTGTAATTAATTAAAAAACATTGTAAAATGGCCAAAAACAGATTTTTAATGTTATATATTATTTACTGTGAATTAATCAATAAGCAAACTTTAAATATTGAATAATGGAAAAAACTGTTCTTAATAAATGTTTAAATCAGTTAACAGGGAAATAATAATGACTGATGGACGATTTTAAATAAATGTCTGTATTTAATTTTTAAAAAACATTCTAGAAAAAACCAATTTTCAATGTTTTAAATTATTTACAATAAATGTTTATACAAATGTTACAATAATGTTTTAAATAAGTTAACAGGGAATTAATAATGACTGAAGGACGATTTTGAATAAATGTGTGTAATTAATTAACAGACAAAAGGTCGATTTTTAGTGTTATAATGAAATTAACAAGGATTAATTAAGTCGTAATACTAAATATGTCAAAATCTAAAGGATTGTAAAATGACCAAAAATGATTTTTAATAAATATTTTAATTTAATTTAACAGGGAAATAATTCAAAAGACAGCATGTGAAACTAGGAGCAATTTGTAGTTTTTTCAGGATTATTTACCTAATGTAATTATTTTGAAATAATATAGGTGAGAGTACCTTACTAAACACAACTTATATGTGGATACAATTTTAAGTAATTACACGTTCGCATATTCAAAAACGATTTAAATAAATGTTTTAAATCGGTTAACAGAGAAATAATAATTACTGAAGACGATTTTAAATAATAAATGCATGTAATTATTTGAAAACATTCTAAAATGGATTATTTTCAGGATTATTTACCTAATTATTTTTGAAATAATGTAGGTGAGAGTACCTTACTAAATACAACTAACATTTGGATAAAATTGTAAGTAATTTCACGTACAACTTGAAAATATATTGCAAAAAGGTCAAAAACGATTTAAATGTTTTAAATGATTAAATGCAAAATTGATTTTAATGAATATTTTAAATCATTAACTGGGAAATAATAATTACTGAAACACGATTTTTAATAAATATCTTTAATTATTTGACTTGCAAAATTGATTTTAATGAATGTTTTAAATCAATTAACAAAAATAATAATTTCCGAAACACGATTAAAACATTCTATAATTGATTATTTTTAGCATTATTTACGTAATTATTTTGAAGTAATGAAGATGAGAGTAGCTTACTAAACACAACTAAAATAAAGTGCCATTTTAACTTATTTTATTATGGTTATGATTTTAAAACACACAAGACAAGATCCAGTTTCTTGGCCTTTTTTGTTTATCGACGTTTCGATTAAAAGTGTATTAAACTTAGCAAACTGGGTCGGTCATTTATAAGGTAATGATGAGGCGATGAAGTCACGCTACCCTTTGTTTACTGACATTAATAATAATGTTGAATACACTCGGTTATTGTTGTCAAACGATCATCGCAGTCAGCTCATTAATTATTATTTTCCAGTGTTGTTGTTTTTATCGATTAATGATTTATTCGCGACAACCCGACCTGTAATTAAGCTGGCAATTTTTAAAGTCCTTATGGATTGCCCTGTAAATGAAATCAGCCTTGGGTTGCTAGGATATGAATGAATTTATTAAGTCTGTGAATTAACTGTTCATTGATATTGATAAGCTCGTCATATCAAAGGGATTCGCTCATTAATTATGAATGAAAGATGAGAATTAATTAATGTCGAAAAACAACTAAGTTTATGATCGACTTAATCGACGATTAAAAATTGCTTTATTTTGTCAACACAAACATTTTTTTTTGTAATGAGAAATTAAAATTGAGCATTTCAACAAAATCAGTTACCAGAGATTGAAATCTGTTTATTGCATAAATTACTGTGAATTTTACTTATTCAGAGTCATCAAAGATTAACTCTACTAATTATTATCTAATGCAAGATAATTAAAACAGTCCATTCAAAGATAAAATTTCGTATGATTTAATAAAAAAATTGCTTTAATTGTTGTTTATAATCGATTTAAATGAAATAGTTGCATGTAGACAAATTATGTAGATTTAAATTGGTTAGTTAAATGAAACATTAATCCGAAATTAAAATTGAGCAATTTAACAAAGGCATTTACCAGAGATTGAAATCTGTTAATTGCAATAACACCTGCACGTAATATTAAAATTGCTGTGAATTTTATTTATTCAGAGTAAGCGGAGAATAATTCGACTAATTATTATCTAATGAAAAATTAAATTAATTCAACCAAAACAGTCAATTCAGAGATAAAATCTCGTTTGATTTATTAAAAAACTTATTAATAAAAAAAACTAATCATTGTTTATAATTGATTTAAATCAGAAAGCTACACGTAGATAAATAAAGTATATTTAAGTAGGTTAGTTAAATGGAAACATTAATCCGAAATTAAAATTAATTCGTTGTAATAGGAAATTAAATTATAATATTTATTATTGAATATATTTAATTTCAATCAAACAGATAGATAAATTAAATGTAACAAACCTTGAATGAATGCCATAAAAATGCTTAAATCATAAAGCTGCATGTATAGGTAAATAAAGTATAACAGATTGATTAAACAAAAAATACTAATCAGAAATTAAGATTATTTAATCGAAAATTAAATACAATCACGATTGTTTGTGATTGCTAAATAAGCAGCTTGGATGTTTTAGTTAAATAAATTTTAATTTCAACCTGAAAGCTCGATACATTAAATATAACAAACCATGAAGAAATGCAAAAAAAATCGCTGTTATTGGTATTTATAATTAGCTACCGAAAGCTACATGCAGATAAATTGAATTGAACAAGTTAATTAAACAATAACATTATAAACAAAATTAAGATTGATTCGAAATAATGGAAATTTAAAATTTATTCAAATAAAATAGCCAATTTTTTTGTTTAACAACTAAGTTTAGTTTAATTTTGACTGTATTTGATTTCAAACAAAAATTATTAATCAATAGATTAATACTGATTGGCGTTTGGTGCAATCTATAACAAACCATAAATGTAAACACTTGATACTAATATTTATTTAAATGAAAGAAATACAGACAGGAAACTATTATTCATGTATAATTTAATTCTGCTATATTTAAAGAGTGACGACGTGCATTTTCAAATACATAATCAAACAAAAAATTAACAAGATTACAATATAGTGAAACAAACAATAACAATATTTAAATAAGATATTTGGTCCATTTCTCAAATAGCTGCATTGGGCCGAATTTAATATACATAATTGCTGCATGCAATTTAGCCAATTTTGCAAATTTCGCAAATATAAATTCGTTAATATTAAGATGTATATTTTTACAATAAATATTACATATATTTTCAGCAATTAAGACATATACTTGGAAAATCGTAATACGTTAACATTACTTTAAATTAATATTTGCATCATTAAATGTTTTCACTTTATATTGACATCACTTTCATATTTGTTGATCTAAGGGTAATGGAACTAACACTATAAAATGTATGATTTTTTGGTTTAATTTTCTTTCATAAATATCAGTCGAAACAAGTAACGTGATATTGTGAAATTGATATTGACACCATTTACATGGGATATTTTGTACTATACAAACACGTTTTTCGTAAATATCTAAAATATATTTGGAGGATAATAAATGGCAGGGTAGTGATACACAGAATATAAATTTCGACGTCCATCTTTCTTACAAAGTTGAAAGTTATAAGAAAACTGCAAAAGAAAACTGATAAATATTAGCTTTCCATGCAAATTCGGGGGTCATAATTCACGATGGATCGTACAAGAGGGAAATTAATTCGTGGCAAATTTCGCAAATATTTTTGAATCGTTGAAATACGACTCTGCAATATATTTTCGAATGCAAATCCGGGTTATGTCCCATTTGGGAATTTTTCTGAACAATTCTTTAACGTTTGAAATATTTCTCAAATGCATCTTGTCAACATGCACAAGTTGAAGAAACGTTAGTGGTTGGTTCCAGAAAATAAAATAAAAGCGAAAATATAATCTTTAATGCGAGTAAATAATTTAAATAAATTATTATGTACACAAATCTAAAATTGCGATTTAGGCGATCTACGCCCTCATCTGTAATGTTAAACTTAATTAACACTCGTAGTTAATTTCGTATACGAAAAGCAATGTTAAAAAATTTAATTTTCTGGCCATTTCTGAAATACGAAAAACGCTACAAAAATTAACATTTATGGTCATTTGCTAAAAATGATTAAGTTTTGCTGCTAAAAGAAAAATGATTAAATTTTGTTGGTAAAAGAAAAATGATTCAATTTTGTTGCTAAAAAAAAATGATTAAATTTGTTGCTAAAAGAAAAATGATTAAATTTTGTTGCTAAAAGAAAAATGATTAAATTTTGTTGCTAAAAGAAAAATGATTAAATTTTGTTGCTAAAATAAAAATGATTAAATTTTGTTGCTAAAAGAAAAATGATTAAATTTTGTTGCTAAACGGAAAATGGTTAAATTTTATTGCTAAAAGAAAAATGATTAAATTTTGTTGCTTATACCTAATGGTTCGTTTTGGTGTTATTAGAAAAACGTGGAAATAAAATAGATGAAATTTAATTAAAATTCAATTTGTTCTATTTATAAATTTGGGAAATTTGAAGAGTACAGTTTTTCGGTTTATGACTAAAATCTCGTTTATATACAAAGCCAGTGTAGGATATTTTTGTGTTAAATAAAATTAAGCTTAAATTTATCGAATTAAAGTCAGAAACTCTTCTCTCGTCTTGGGGTCATCTCGAAAAACTCCCAACATGCAACTGGTCAAGGTCTTGCTGGTCAGTTTCTGCACTCCTCTCATCACCATACACATATGCCTGAAAATAATGAAAAAAATGTACTGTTAATTTACCACTGTGTGAAATAATAATAATATAGTTAGCCTAATTATCGATTAAAGCTGTTTCGTTACGTTTTATTAAGATTCGTGCAACCAAAGACCAGCTTCCCATTGCATGAAATATAGGGTGATCATAAAGTCCTGTCTCATTAAACAAAATTGATTTTTAAAATTCTGTTAGTTACAAGAAACAAATTTTTGTAAAAGGGATGAAAAATCAAAGTTGATTATTTAATATGCTTTTTTTCAAAATTTGGTGCTTGTAATTATAACAATTTTTAAAAAATTAATTTTTGTAATGATGGTTGGACGTATTTTGCACTTGCTTTGTATATAAACGAGACCAAAAAACTGAAATTTTAAAAATTCTCAACTTAATAAAAAGTATACATTTTGTTCTTAGGCGATTGTTTTTGGAGTTACAAATAACAAATTTTTTAAAGGAGTAGAAGAGTTTATTTCATGTGATTTTTTTTTCTTTAAAATTTGGTCCTTGTAATTATAACAATTTTTTTTTTAAAAAAAATTGATTTTTGTAGAGGGCAGGCTTTCATGATCATCCTGTACACATTTGTCTTTTGGGGGATTATTTTTTACTCATCCACCCATACATTTTCATATTTAGTTCATTTTTAACATTTTGCCTGAGGACAAGTTGTAGTTCAAATAGAAAAACCCAAAACATATGCTCATTTTTCTAATATAGCAATTTAGGGTGATCATAAAGTCCAGTCTCATTACAAAAATTAATTTTTAAAACGCTGTTTGTTACACGGAACATATTTTGTAAAAGGGTGGTAGGCCAATCAGTTATTTATTTCATGTGGTTTTTTTCAAAACTTGGTCCTTGTAATTATAACAGTTTTTTTAAAAATTGATTTTTGCAAGTAGGGTATGACTTCATGATCAACCTGTACGCATTTTGCTCTTGATTGATTGTTTTTGGAGTTACAAAAAACAAATTTTGTAAAGGGGTTGAAGAGCTTTTTTATTTCATATGTTTTTTGGTTTAAAAAATGTGGTCCTTATAGTTAAAATGTTTTTTAAAAAAATTGATTTTTGTAGAGGGCAGGCTTTCATGATCACCCTGTACACATTTGTCTTTGGGGGATTATGGATTATTTTTTTACTCATCCACACATAAATTTAGTACATTTTGCACATTTTGCTTCAGGACAAGTTGAAGTTTAAATAGAAAAAAACACATATGCTCATTTTCTAATATAGCAATATAAGGTGATGATAAAATCCAGTCTTATTACAAAAATTAATTTTAAAAATTCTGTTAGTTACAAGGAACAAATTTTGTAAATGGGTAGAAAAACCAGTTATTTATTTCATGTGCTTTTTTTTCAAAACTTGGTCATTGTAATTATAACAATTTTTTTTTAAATTGATTATTACAATTAGGGTATGACTTCAAAATTAACCTGTACACATTTTGCTCTTGATTGATTGTTTTTGGAGTTAAAATAAAAACATTTTGTAAAAGGGTAAAAGAGCTTTTTTATTTCATATGCTTTTTGTTAAAAAAATGTGGTTCTTATAAAACTTTTGAAAAATTTTATTTTTGTAATGAGGGTAGGATTTCATGATCACCCTGTACACATTCTGCACATTTTGCACACATGTTACAAGGAACAAATTTTGTAAAGGGGAAGAAGTTTTTATTTCATGTGCTTTTTTTCAAAATTTGGTTCTTTAATTATAACAATTTTGATATAAATTGATTTTTAATTATTACAATTTTTATATAAATTGATTTTTTTAGCACTTTATAATCACCCTGTACACATTTGTCTTTGGGGGATTATTTTTTTACTCATCCATCCATATATTTTCAAATTTAGTAGATTTTGAACGTGTTGCACATATTGCACATTTTGCTCGAGGACAAGTTGTAGTTCAAATACCTGTAGAAAAACCCAAAACTGATGAAAATAAAAAATACACGTATTTGCCCTAAGAAGATTATTGCACAAATTTAATGTTTGAATAGTTTCACTTACGTGGCTTCTACCACAACTCCAACTCCAGTAGGTTGAATAGCCTTTGTCAGAGCAACGGCTATTTGCTTGGTCAAACGTTCTTGAACTGCAATAATAATACACGAATTTTAGCACACAAAAATAAAACCATTTTTGTCGTTTTTATGCTAAAAAAAACATAATGTGAACTGTGCAAATATGCGGAAAATTTAGTTGCAATATCTGAGTTTTACCTTGTAACCGTCGACTAAACACTTCAACAATTCTAGAAAAAAAATCAAATGTTTACAATATAGAAATTATGATTTTACTGTACATGTAAAATCTGAATTATGAAGAAATGGTAGAAATTTTTCATAAAACTTACCTGGCTAGTTTGCTCAAACCTAGTACTTTCTTGTTGGGAAGATAACCTATGGAAACCTGCAAGAATTGAAGTGAATTAAATCTAAGAAATTACTGTACATTTAATACGATTTGATGTTACCAAGTAATTATTACGCGACATATTTTTATAAGCTGTACCTTTCCGATGAATGGAACCAAATGATGTTCGCACATGGAAAACATTTCGATGTCCTTGACAATGACCATCTCGTCGTGATTTTCATCGAAAACTGCACCGTTTATCACATCTGAAAAAAAAATCAAATTTTCAGTATCAATGCTAGTGCAATTGCATTAGAATCTGAGAGCATTTACTTCAAAATTATTATCACTGACTCATTAAATTATGAGTAGAGCTTGCTGCAGGGCACCCATCAATAAATTTGAAGTATTTAATTTGATCAATAATAATTATCATATAAATAAGTTTGTTTTATACACAAATTAATATTCATAACATTTTGCATCTGCAAATTGTATTAAATTTCCTCCAATTCCAATCTTGCTCAACTGTCTTTAGTAGAAACTCTGTTTTTGGCATATTTTAAAGCATTTGCTCCAAAGCCATTTATGTAATTAGTAGAATTTTTGATTTGAATTTAATAGTATCGATTTAAAATTTAAGGACTGTTTGAGCATACATGTACACTGTATAGGGTGATCATAAAGTCCAGTATCATTACAAAAATTAATTTTTAAAATTCTGTTAGTTACAAGGAACCAATTTTTTTAAAAAGGTAGAAAAACCAATGTTTATTTCATGTGCCTTTTTCCAAAATTTGGTTCTTGCAATTATTACAATTTTTAAAAATTTGATTTTAGAAATTTGACACGAGTGTACTTTGAAATTGTAAGAATTTCGTTGTTTATTGTTAGTATATTTTAAAGCATTTGCTCAAAAATTATCTTCCAATTAGTAGACATTTTGATTTGAATTGAATAGTATCTTTTGAGCATTTGCTTTTGAACTCGAGTGTACTTGGAAATTGTAAGAATTTCGTTGTTTATTGTTAGTATATTTTAAAGCATTTGCTCCAAAGTTATCTTCCAATTAGTAGATTTTTCTATTTGAATTTTATAGTATCTTTTGAGCATTTGCTTTGAACTCAAGTGTACTTGGAAATTGTAAGAATTTCGATGTTTATTGTTAGTATATTTTAAAGCATTTGCTCCAAAATTATCTTCCAATTAGTAGACATTTTGATTTGAATTTAATCGTATCTTTTGAGCATTTGCTTTAAACTCAAGTGTACTTCGAAATTGTAAGAATTTCGATGTTTATTGTTAATATATTTTAAAGCATTTGCTCCAAAGTTATCTTCCAATTAGTACATTTTTTTATTTGAATTTAATAGTATCTGCTTAGAATTTACGGACAGTTTGATCATTTGCTTTGAACATTTGTTTTGAACACTTGATTTGAACACGAGTGTAAACTTCATACAACTTTCTATCTCTATTAGAGCTGTAGAAACTCTTTGCAATTAGTATATTTTGAAGCTTTTGCTCCAAATATACTATTAAAAGATTTTTGATAATCATCTATATTAATTCTAGATCAATCAGCTCAATCTGGATCAATTAATTCTAGAAAATTGCTCCAACTTTTAGAATGATGATTACTGCATATCTCATTTCTGATGTCACGTAACAGTTTTGCTCCATAAACTCGACTCTTCCGAGACAAGACAGACCTTGAGTCTTCTTCGTATCGATGAGATTACGTACATGTATCTCCATTAATCTTAATTGATCGCCTGACCAATCAAAGTCAATCTGGTGAGCACAAGAAGGAATCGATGAAAATATCAAGGGCAATAGAAATTTTATGTATTTGGCTATGCCCTCCATGCCTCGTATTTCTGTTCGTGCCAGATTGGCTTAATAACAATCATTTTTTTCATCGATATATTTTGTGCAAAAATTGCAACTGGTTGGGATTGCACTGTAGCTGAGCAACGAAGCGAAATGTCACGAAATAAGTATCGAAAGCAGCCAACCAAGCACGAAATAAAAGATTTAGCCTTTTCTGGAAGAGTTCAATGATGGGAAAAAGTAGACGAAAATTGGCAAGGTCGTGACCTTCGACTCGATACGATCTGATTTGATAGATTGGACCTTATATCACTTCAGATACGAAATTATGTAATTTCCCACTCAACAGATGGCAAAGATAGAAACTTTGACGTACAGATGGCTTAATACAAGAGGATTATCAAGTGAAGTTTTATCAAATTGGTGGGATGCTATTTTGAATGCCAAAAATGGTTTTGTTTCAGTTTTCAACAGTTCTTGGCATTCAAAAATGAGAAATTGGGGAAAACTTGAAATAAAAATGCAATTAGTGCAAGGTGCAAACCATAACGTTGTAATTTGAAGCCCGAAAATACAGTTGCTAAGCACATTTTAGCAAATTAGCCCAGGGTTCATACCGTCAAGAAAAGTTAGGGAAATGAAATGTGGTCAGGGAAAATCAGGGAAATCTTAACATTTTGAACATTAAGTCAGGGAAATTCAGGTGGAAGTCAAGGAAATTAATAATGTCTGGAACTTTTTTGTGGCACAACTATTTTGTTTGGTATAAGTATCTCATGAAAAGCATTAGAAAATCGGTATTTGTGATCTACTTTTCTAAACATTTCTCTTATGGCGTTTTCATTATCATTAATTTTCTTATGAAAAATTCACCTAAAAATGCATTATTTTTGTCAAAAAATTTCTTCAAAAAAACGTTTCCGTCATTATGAAGATTTTTTTAATTTTTCAAAGAAGTCCTCAAAAATGCAGTGTTTGAGATCTAGTGGTTTCAACCAGTAGTGTTCGCTTCATTATTAATATTAATACACTAAAATCCAATATTTCTTGCAATTTTTCAAAAATTTCGCCTACAGCAGTCTCTTTATTATTAATATTAGTATTCCTTTTTACAAAATTGTGGTCTAATTCCATAGTTTCGTGATCAGATATATAATTTCAAAAATTTCCTTCATATGGTATATTTGCTTAAATCAAATCTGTAAAATTGTTTCTTGAAATTGTGTGGAAATTTTCCAAAAAAGTGTCTGGAAAACCTGGAAAAGTCAGGGAACTTTAATTGAAGATTTGGATAGTCATTCTGACAGAAAAATACAAAAAAAATATAGTTAATTGTAATGTTGCAGATAAAGTGAATTTTAATTACATGTGACATTTTTTATTTAATAAGTCTGGGAAATTAATCGGATTTAGTCAGGAATTTTTTTTCATTAAGTGCTCATATTTTTCTTAATTTAACTTAAGTATTGTATGACGTTTGAACCTTTTGTTTTTTGTACTAAACTTTATCCAAACAATATTGTTCACAAAACTGTTCAGTTTTACACATCCTGACAAGTTGATGTCCTCCACTTACAAGTTTTTGGTGTGGCACCCTTCAAATGTTTCTGTTCATGAAAATAAAATAAAAAAGCAAAAACCAAAAAACCCCTTATAGGTTGGCAATCACTGATATGTTCCCGTGGAATGTCTACGTCACACATTCTGATGTTTTCTTCGAACATCATTTCATATCAACATCAGTTCTTGTTTACCAATTTTTATTTTCTGATGAATATCTGAATTCTTTGCTTTTTATGACTTGGTAACGTCATTTTTCTGCTTACTTCTTTTCTGGGATTGGGTGGGATGTTGGATGTTGATTCCGAAATTATGACAGCGTGACGTCACAGTTACAGAATTTTATTAGACAAAACCATCACAGAAGGTTTTCTATTTCTATGGACCTCAATTCATATCTGTATCTGTAGATAAATGGGGATTTCCTAGCGTAGTGTAAATGGCGGATACCCTGTAGTTTCAAAACTTTCTTAAGTGTAATTATGAGTTCCAGACAATGACGCAAAGCATTTAAAGGTTTTCAAGGTCCATACCAAAATTTCCCCGCCTTAGCAATTAAAAATGTCACATGTAATTAATATTAACAATATCTACAACACTACACTTGACTATATTTTATGTATTTTTCTGTCAAGATGAAAAGCCAAATCTTCAATTGAATTTGCCTAAAATTCCAGGGTTTCCAGACACTTTTTGGAAAATTTCCAGACAATTTCAAGAAACAATTTTTACTGATTTGATCCGAGCAAATATACCATATGGCGGAAATGTTAGAAATTATAGATCTGATCACGAAATGATGGAATTTGCCCACAATTTTGTAAGAAGAAATAATAATATTAATAATTAAGAGACTGTCATATGCGAAATTTTTTAAAAATTACGAGAAATGTTTAATTTTTAGTCCATTAATATTAATAAAGATGCGAACACTAGTGGTTGAAACCACCCAGATCTCAAACATTGCATTCTTGAGAACCTCTTTGAAATATTAAAAAAATCTTCATAATGACGAAACGCCGTAGGCGACATTTTTTTCAACAAAAATAATGCATTTTAGGTGAATTTTTCATAAGGAAAATTAATGATAATGCTAAGAAATGATAATGAAAACGCCGTAGGCGAAATGTTTAGAAAAAGTAGATGACAAATACAGGTTTTCTCTGCCTTTCTGATGCCTTTCATGAGATACTTATACCAATCAAAATAGTTGTGCCACAACACACTTCTAGACATTATGAATTTTTCTGAATTCCACTTGAATTTTCCTGACTAAATGATCAAAATGTAAAGATTTCCCTGACTGCCACTTGAATTTTCCTGACTTAATGGTCAAATTATAAAGATTTCCCTGACTTCCAATTGAATTTCCCTGACTTATTGGTCAAAACGTCAAGATTTCCCTGACTTCCAATTGAATTTCCTTGACTTAATGGTCAAAATGTCAAGATTTCCCTGACTTCCAATTGAATTTCCCTGACTTAATGGTCAAAATGTAAAGATTTCCCTGACTTCCACTTGAATTTCCCTGACTTAATGGTCAAAATGTCAAGATTTCCCTGACTTCCAATTGAATTTCCCTGACTTAAAGGTCAAAATTTCCCTGACTTCCAATTGAATTTCCCTGACTTAATGGTCAAAACGTCAAGATTTCCCTGACTTTCCCTGACCGCATTTCATTTCCCTGACTTTCCCTGACGGTATGAACCCTGGTTTTGTTCAAAAAACCATGTCGTACCAAAATCAGTTTGTTTTTTTTCCCAAAAAAAGTCGTCATAACTGCGTCATTATGAGGCAATAGAGTATCTCTGATTCCTGTCTTCTTTAGCGATGAGTTTATCGTGAACTTCATGGACGTCCCTGACGTTAAGGAGGCTTAAGGCTGTCTCCCCATTTTCCACATCACTATTATTCAGCTTCGGATCGAATCGACTTCCGGTTGCTATCGGCCTGTGTGATTCATGACCGTTATTAGGCCTCGTCCCGCTGCTTTAAATCACGACCAATGAAAACTAGCTGCCCTATCTGGGACACCATGAGAATTAATCATCCATCCCCAGGTTGAATTTCCACAACGTCCTGATTCCTGTAATGTGCTTTGATAGCGGCCTTTTATGGATGGGCCCATACGCTTCTAATGGCAATTAAACAACGGGGCAGAAAAAGTGATGGAGTGAGACGAGGTCGACTTATGCCCTTAAAAACGCCAAATGGACCGGAAGTAGAAGTGGAAGCGAAGGAAGGGCCGTTCTAGAAGAACTGCTACTGATTTTTGCCAGACCTACAGTGTACAAATTAATATTGGCACAGTATGAAAAATGTCGTTCACAAGATAAACAAAAGGAGTAAAATTGTTAACGTACCTGTATTATATTA
>JAQGAF010003196.1:0-18600 GCA_034687865.1 Kryphioiulus occultus
CCGTGGGCCATTTTTCAGGTTTCGGGACTGGGGAAATATTTCATGGATGGAATTTTTGGCGAATTTGGACCCTCAGATGTGGACGTTTGGGGCTGTGTCGAGGGCTGGGCGACAGCGCCATCGGTGATGAGTTTTGGGCAACAGCAGCTGAAGGGTTCCAACAACCTGGAAAGTCAGGGAATTTAAGAAAGTCAGGGAAAAGATCTGGAAGGTCAGGGAAGATGTAAAATTTCACCGGGAATATTTCTGATCAAAATTATACTGACCAAAATATGCCCAAAAACTTGTTAAATCGTGATTTGAAAGATCAAAAGCTAATTACATTAAGTTTAAAATATTTAACTGTAAAACTTCTCCATATATAGGTAGTATGAAGGCGTCAAACTTGTGCATAGGGGATTCTCCTAAATTGTTTTCTCATACATGTACTGTATGTACATGCAAAGCAGGATGTGTGATCCGTGTCTTTTTCAACATTGAGTGTTACCAATACTATAATATAGGGTCTCCATCTTAATAAATTATCCACTTAACTGTTACTCAAAAATTTGAGTGATGACATGCATTCAACCTTAGTCAGTCCTGTTTAAATAAAAATACTTGGTAAGGTAAGCAATTCTACATGAACAGCTTTTACTAGAAATAAATATCTTTCAAAGTTAAATTAAAATATAGTAATGAAATGTTTTTTCACGCTCATGGAAAAATTCAAAAATGCCCTGGAAAGACCTGGAAGGTCAGGGAATTTCTTTTTCAAAAAATGTGGGAACCCTGTTCCACAGTCAGGGAAAGTCGGGGAATGTTGACATTTTGTCCATTAAGTCAGGGAAGACAAATTTAATTTTTTGAACGTTATGGTTTGCCCCTCAATAGACATACTGTTGGCAGATAGCAGTCATATAGCCAGTGTGGAAAATTTGAAAATTTATACCCTTGTGTGAAAAACGTGAAAAATTGGGGGAAAATGACAAATTTTGTGATAGTCTTCAAAAGAAATGTTTTAAACCATTTAATGTTTTTAAATCCAGTTTTAAACCGAGGAATTCACCTCCATTCAGGTCCTTAATTTCGTAAATAACATTTCCGTGAAAGTACACGCGAAATCCATATTTAGTCGAATTAAAAAAAATTCGCCTACGTAGTTCTCTCAAACATTTATATTAAATTTTACACCATAAATTTTTTTAGAAAGTAAAGCTGAAAGCCACTATTTGTGGTATAGTTTTGAAAAAAAAAAACATACCTATGGCGTTGCTCTGGTCTTGTTGCTCTAGGTCTTGAAATAGCTATTTTTTTTCAAAAATATTGGGTAAATAATGTGAATGAATGTAAAAAAACCACTTAATTTGCTCGTTAAAAAATGTGAAAATTTTTATGCCAACTGGCCAACTTTGGTCCAATTATTGTATTGTTTTATGTCTAACTTGGGCTTGTCCATCTTTGGCTGAACAAACTTACTGCTACTTGTACATGTATGGCTGAAAATGTGAAAAATGCGAAAGTCTTCATAATTGCACGTGAAAAAATGTGACGCACTGTATACCAACTGACCACATGCCTGCTATTCCAAACTTTATTTTTTTATAAATAAACGACTGGATTTACTACTTAAAAAACCAAGCTGTTCCCTGAGCACCGTCTCGTTCTACGAGGTGGAAAATAAATTTGGCGATTATAATAATTTATAGCGCTTTTAATATGCTCCGAAGTTTAAATTTTTGTTTTTTGTTGCACGTTGGATTGTGAGTTGATCGAACACCGGTAGCGACTTTGAGGCATTCTCAACTTGAATCACGAAGATTTAGAAGACCCGTAAATGTGTAAATAGCTCATGTTTGAATGGATTTGTCTGGCTTCCGAGGTTTATACTCCATTATAAATTTTCGCTGGATTTCTCCAGAAGGTGTCGCGATAGATCCCCTTCAGGGCTGGATATTGTGGGCTGCTTTGCTGGGATTAAGAAAGATTTACGGGCCATATTTGTGAGGTTTCATCCGCTAGCTCGTGGCCTCTGTGCTGATTTATAGCAGAGTTTTTCGGAGATTAAAATTTTTTTTCAAATAGGAAGAAATATTTACAGATGTTGCAATTGTAAACGGTCAACACATTAGAGCTTCCATTATGATTTCAAATCTGCAAATAACGTGCAAAAAATATCAGCCGCTTTGATTCATGGACATTTCAAATGGTTTGCAGAAGTTTCTCGAGTGATTTTGAGAGAAAATTATGCAATTTCTTGTTCTGAGCACTACTTGAGCAGTGGACCGTGCTTGCGAAATAGCATTTTGACTACATGCACTTAACTTATCTCGCGTGCTTACCAGGTGCTGAAATTCGGTAATGGGCTGTGCGTAAATGGTGTCAATTAAGTCAACTTTTTTAAAATTATTTAAACATTCTTTTAGAGGACGTTCAAGACTTTCTGATTTTCAGAGTAGCAGAGAAAGTCCATTTTCTAAAATTTGGTTGATGCGTCTCAACTCATCAGTTATCATTATTGTTATCATATTATTAACTCATCATTATTTTTATTACTGTTTTTGAAAAAGCTCATGTAAAATGTCATGGAAATCGACTTGAAAATTTGAGTGGGAACCCTGCATGATGGCCCCAAACGTTTCAGGGAATTTATCAAAATTCGCAAAAATGTCAGGGAAATTTAGACGGTTTACTATTTTTTAAAGGCAATTTAAAAAACAAAACTGAAATTCATAATTTCTGAACATCATTTTTGAATAGAATTGGGCGTTAAATCTGAAATACCAGGTCTAATTTTTATTTTAAGTTATTACCGCATTTCCTTAATTTATTACTTTTCAATATGTTTCATTGATTGTGTAAAATCCATCATTTGCGATATTTTCTAAAAATGTCGCATTTAGCTCCTAAATTATTACTATTGCTAAACAAATTGTGTTTGCCAACATAGACTGTTTTTTTAAAAAAAATCCCCTATGGCGTTTCTGGTAGTATTAATATTTTTTTTTAAATGTTTAAATTCCGCAGAAATACAGTACTGTATTTTTCAAATACTTATTTTGCAAAAAAAATACCCGTTATATTGACTTTACTATTAATTTCGCTACTGATTTACTAAACGTAATATATTACACATACATGTATATTTAAAAAAAGGAATTGTTTGTAATATATGGCAAATATTTTGGTAATAATATATAACGAAGATAATTATTATTAGGAATATATTTTTCGTTATATATTATATCTTATTGAGAATATATTTCTAAAATATTATGGACAATATATTCTTAATATATGATGAATATAATGTATATTCTACGTCTAATATTGTTTCCAAAATATTTATGCAAAACAAATCTGGAAATGCATTTTCATTATTTAATGTAAATACTTTCCATTTGTAAAAATTATACGCGAATAATATATTATAAATATTATAAATTGGTAATAATATATTTCAAAGACATATTCATATTATATTAAGAATATATTTTCAGAAAGAATACAATCGCGTATGTGACATTAATGGAAAAAAATTGTGTGTATATGTGCAATATATTACACATATTTTAACAGCATTTATACTATACATTATTACCAATATATTTCAGATACCTGTTGTAATATGTTAGTAATATATCGCAGCAGGTATCTGAAATATATTCAGCATTTATTATACATCATATTTACTTGACATATTTAATTAATTTTTATAGTATGGATTCTGTATAATAATTATATTATCCATATATGAAATCGGGTCAATTTTGGTATATTTTCAAAATATCTAGATAATATATCCAAAAAATATATTCTTAATATATCATTTTTCCATATGGGAAATTCATTACTTGGCCTCTAAAACTTCGAAATTTTCTCCTACAGCATGTTAGTTAGATTAAAGGCTTGAAAATTAATAGATGTGATATTATCGTGGACTAATATTGTGTGAAAATGACTGGAAAGTTGTCAGGGAAAGACAGGGAAATCGACTTGAGAATTTGAGAGTAAACCCTGAAATTTCAAAACTTTGAAAACTTGATTTATACACAGTGTATAGCTTGGTTTCTCGAAGCATTCACAAAGTTTATTATTGCAAAGTAGGCTCGCAGGATTAGTTAGAAGGGCAAATTGTCGAATGAGTCACTGTGTAGTCGTGTGCAATTCGATCAGTGTCTGTCTGTAGGTCGGGGTGTCCGAAATTCCTCGGGGCGTAGGAAGTGACGGAGTTTGTTGTGGACAGTAAACATGGCGCTCATAATCCCATTACTGATTAGCATATCGATAAATCTGGAACATGATCGGTTTTGAGGCCGAAGGACAACCACATTCCCCAACCGGCTACCACTTAGATTGCCCTCGCGTATTGGGAAGGGGTCGGAGGTCACACCTGCGCGCCCTCTACCTGGCCTAGGGAAACTCCTACATCACCTTTTAATGGCCCGCGTGCCACTTTTTGGTTGATTTTGGGAACAGTCGGAAGTAGTTAGTGCGATGACGGCCGCCAGGGGGCAGACAAGAATGCCGGAAAAGATGCTGTTGTTTGACTTGGATTGAAATATATTCGCAGCCGGTTCCATGCCCTAAAATGTAGACTGCCTTCACACTGTCGAAACGTGACGTAAAACCAAAGCAATTTCAGGCACAGGTATCAGTAAAATGTGTGTCTTACGATTCAAATTTCCAGAACTAGGCAATGTCTTATGACTTTGGTGCGATTGCCAAAAATGTCTTCATGCAGGGTGTCTACCGGTCATGGAAAAGTCATGAAATGAGATTCAGGTCTTGGAAGTCGTAGAAAACTCGTGAACTTTACAACAGGGTTATAGAAGTTTTGTCTTTTCATTGATTCAGAAAATGCAAATTTGGGTTAAAATTCATTTGCCACCTATTTCTGCAAAAATTTTAACACACTGCGTGTTTTTGGCCAGTAATCGTGTCGTCCCTATAATCTAATGAGCATGGACAATTTTTGAAGTCATGAAGAAATCATGAAAAAGTCATGAAGTCTTGAGAAAGTCATGAAGTCTTGTGAAAGTCATGAAGTCTTGAGAAAGTCATGAAGAAGTCTTGAGAAAGTCATGAAGTCTTGAGAAAGTCATGAAGAAGTCTTGAGAAAGTCATGAAGAAGTCTTGAGAAAGTCATGAAGAAGTCTTGAGAAAGTCATGAAGAAGTCTTGAAAAGGTCATGAAAAAGTCATCAAATGAGATTCAGGTCTTGGAAATCGTAGAAAACTCATGAACTTTACAACAGGGTCATAGAAGTTTTCTTTTCATTGATTCAGAAAATGCAAATGTGGTTAAAATTCATTTACCACCTATTTCTGCAAAAATTTAACACACTGCGTGTTTTTGGCCAGTAATCGTGTCGTCCCTATAATCTAATGAGCATGGGCAATTTTTGAAGTCATGAAGAAATGATGAAAAAGTCATGAAGTCTAGAGAAAGTCATGAGGAAATCTTGAAAGACATGTCTTGAAAAAGTGTTGAAAAGGTCATGAAAAAGTCATGGAGTTTGCAATTTCAGTAGACACCCTATGTATTACGAGCTATGCAGTGTCTTGTGACTTTGGTGCGATTGTCAAAAATGTGTTCATAGCAGTATCTCTGACCTGACAATGCCAACAGTGCCAAGCGCAAGAATGAAGATAACTTGTATTTTAAAGCTAAACACGTTAGCAAAACTATGTCTCGTGTCTTTCGCTAGACTTTTTCCAGGAAAAACACGCAAAATTCGCCTGCCGCCATCATGTCAAATGTTGGAAAGCAAATTTAGACTTGAAATTTTTGAGTTTTTTTGTTATAGACGCAACCGATGCCGTCGTACAACCTATCAAACATACATTTTCGACGCATGTTTTGACACTAACATGGTAGTTAATTATTTTCATTTCTCTAACTGAAATTAATGGACATTCTTTAATGAAATTTTTGTTTTGTTTGAAATCCTCGACAATGATTCCGACATGTCAAATTTAACCCCAACCTGAGTCAAATGATATAATTTATGATCATCATCATCATGATTTGTGATTTTACTTTCTTCCTATATATTTCATAATGCACCTTTACATGTTCCACGACATTCCACGCTAATGTCTCTTCTTCTTCTCCCACCAGGTCCCTACGTAACGTGTTTACGGATGCGGTGCAGCGAACGTCACCTCCGTTGATGGAACCCAGCGAGATGTCGCCGCTAGGGGGCGCCGACGCCAGGACTTGCTTGGCGCACCGCAGCGCCCCCAGCGGCCGGCGCGAGTTTCCCGCGCGCAGAAAACAGGCACCGTGGCCGCCGCTGTGGCGGTTCGGTTTGGTTGCGCTCGTGTTAGCGGCGGTCATGGCGCCCGTGGACGCCACGGCCAATCCGAGGACTCCTCCCAGAGCCCCGCCCCTTCCCCCCAAAGACCGCGCCCACGCTGCGTTCGTGGTCCCCAACGTCACCCTAAGTCACATGGCCGTGGACCGCGCCAGTAGGCGTGTCTACGTGGGCGGGGTCAACGTGCTCTACCAATTGGACGCCGACTTGCGGCTCCAGGTGGCGCTGAGCACGGGACCTCGCATGGACAGTCCGGCGTGCTTGAGCATGAGCTCTTGCGACGCCGTAGCCACCGACAAGCGTGCCACCGACAACGTCAACAAGGTGCTCGTGGTGGACCAGCACCACCAGAGGCTCATCACTTGCGGCAGTGTCTACCAGGGGGCGTGCCAGCTGTATGCCCTGCCCAACATCTCACACGCGGTCAATCACATAGACCGGCCCATGGCCGCCAATGACGACGCCTCTTCCACTTACGCCTTCATCGGACCGCAGCGCTACCTGGGCAACGGCAGCCAGGTCCTCTACATTGCCGTAACGTACACCAAGATAGGACCGGTAAGTCTTAAGATAAACCGCATCGGCTCGCTGAAGACAGTTTATATACAGTGTGTTTTTGAATTCATGGTACAAACGCTGCCTGATGTTAGAGTAAACTGAAAGACACAGGTTTCATCAAAACCTGGAGTCCAACGTTCACCGTTCATTTGTTACACGGACCGATGTTAGCAACAAATGTGGTTCCAACATGATGAGGCCCCTGCCCATTTCAGCATTAATGTGCGGCATTATCTCGATGCTACCTTTGGGGCCCAAGAAATTGGTAAAGGTGAGCCAGTTGCTTGGCACCAGATTTGTCAAGCCTGGATTTCTTCCTATGGTGTTCATGGATTTCTTCTTATTAGTGTACGAGACGCCTGTGGAGTCTCTTTAGGAACTTGGCCAGAATTGCAGTTGTGGCTGGAAATGTCAATGACATGCCAGACCTACATGTATTACTGCTCATGGTAGATATCTTGATCAATTCCTGTAAGACAGTCCAGTATAATGGCGGAATGTATGTTCCATTTGTTGCTAACATTTGGCCGTGTAACTTATGAACGGGGAACGTTGGACCCTAGATTCATTGATGAAACCTGTGTCTTTCAGTTTACTCTAACACCAGGTAGCGTTTGTACCATGAATTCGAAAACGCCCTGTATATACGCAAGCGCTGACTGTTGCTAACTGGAGCTCGTTTTTTTCTCTTGCAGTACCGAGACGGCATTCCTGCCATCAGTAGCCGGCGCCTCGAGACGCTGGACCTTGCCGAGATGGGCTTCAGCAAGACGCCCAACGTGGAGATGGACTCCAAGCTTCGGGACTACTTTCGAGTGCGCTACAAGTACGGCTTTGCGTACGGTGAGCATGCCTACTTCGTCACCGTGCAGCCCAAGTCCCACTTGCAGGGCAACCAGGAGGAGGGCTACGTGTCCCGCCTGGCCCGCGTGTGCATCGGCGACCCCAGCTACAGCACCTACACGGAGATCACCGTGCAGTGCTTGGGCTCCAACGGCACCCTCTACAACATCGCCGAGGCGGTGACCACGGTGCCGGCCTCTGCGGACCTGGCCGAGGCCCTTCGCCTGGCCCCTGGCGAGCTTGTGCTGGTGGGCGCCTTCGCCAACAGCGTCAACCACAGTCAGGACACGTACAACACCACGGCGATGTGCGTCTTCCCCATGGCCGACATCGAGCAGAAGTTCAACGAGAACATCCACATGTGCCTCAACGGCAGCGTGCAGTCTCGCGGCATGGACTACATCGCCGGCAGCCTCGGCAACTGTCCGGAGACTGGGGTGAGTGCCAGTGCCTGAATTAAGAAGGTGTGGTAGGATGCACGGTCTGGCTTTCGGGAAGGTTTGGTTCAGAGCTGATGATGGGTTGGGGAGTTGGTCCGAAGAGTAGATAATGGCTATGGATGCCGATTAAATTAGCTTACGATTTCTCGGGAAGTTGGTCCATTGTCTTTAGGATCTTTGACCTAAAGACCTGATAAAGGGTTGGGAAGTTGGGCTGGAGCAAAGATAATGGCTCGGAATGTTGGTCCAAAGAGTAGATAACGGCTGGGGAAGTTGTTTCAAATACTGTAGTTGATAATGGCTTAGTAAGTTGGTCCAAAGAGCTGACAATGGGTGGTCAATCCAAAAATCTGACAATGGCCGGTCAATCCAAAGAACTGAAAATGGCTTGGGAAGTTGGTCTAAAAAGCTGCCAATGGCTTGGGGAAGTTTGTCCAAAGAGCTTCAATGGCTTGGGAAGTTGGTCCAACAAGCTGACAATGGCTTGGGAAGTTTTTCCAAAGGCCTGACAATGCCTTAAGATGTTCTGGGAAGTTGGTTTTAGATGGTGTTCAAGACATTTGTGCTTTCTTAATTCCAAAGCTAATTTTTATTCCTTTGCTTGCAGACTTCCGGCAACATCTTCAACTTCTGCGAAGCTTCCTTGCGCATCAGCGGGACCGTGCCCGCTCGTGCCGTGGCCGCCCTGACCTACGCGGACGTGAAAGCCACGGCCCTGGCCGGGACCACAACCGAACAGCACACGGTGCTCATCATGGGCACCAAGAAAGGTAGTCTGAAAAAGGTAAGGCACATCATCACTGATTCACAATGTTTTCCATTACATGTAAACTGAAAGACAAACCTTGAGTCACCGTAGGTCGATGGCGTCACCGACCCTCCAGAACTGCAGAACCGCCTCCCCAGCCAGTCGAGTTTCTTAATTAGAAAGTTTTAATTACATCGGTTTAATACGACCAGTGACGGTCGAGATTGTTCGAACCTCGGATTCGCATCGGGGTTTAACGGCCCCTTTTTACGAGCGTTGTAAAATGCTAATGTTTTAATGGGCCCAGATTTGAAACCCCTGTCGGTAAGCCACGATCCAAAATGGAGGAAAAAGGCAGGTTTAATTGGATTCGCTGGCACTAAAAGTCGCGGGGGCCTCGGCCGTCAGGGACCCGTAAATCCGTTGGCGACCGACGCCAAAATTCGATCAATTTTCGTGATTCCCTCGCTCGTAATTTGCGGTGAATCGAAATCGTCGGCTATCGTTGAAACGTTAACGATCCCTGGAGGAGCTCTGGAGTTTCGCCCCATTCTGACAAATGGGGCACCCATCTGAACCCATGTTCTTTCGACTAGTAATAACATTAAAAAACGAGCTCTCCTTTTAGCTAATTCGAAATAAGCCACTTACTGCTGATCACAGAGTTCGTATCAGTCATGTTTGCTGTATTTTAAAAGGAGTATCTGTAGTTCGTAATCAAAAAAACTCTAATAGCACCATGGTCTTCTGTAGTTCAAGAACATTACTACTGTCACTTATGTAGCTCAAGAACTTTGGCCATTGCGAGAACCTTCACCATAATTTTTGTAGTTCAAGAACATTGATCATTCAATAACACTACCATAAAGTCAGCATCAAGTTATTTTGACTTAAAATAACATTACAAAAATTTCGAAAATTTGGAATGACCCAAGTTCCTATTACGCGTAGCCCATTTTATGCTGTATTTTTAAATAGCGGTGTGAACATTTATAGTTCAAGAACATGCATGTATACCATCAAGAGCAACTACATGCGCCATCACTGCTTATATACATAGTATAAGGACATTTTTCAAAATATTCATGATTTTTGTATTTAAAAAAAATGTACCAGCAAGTCAGCATCAAGTTCTTCGCACTTATACTAACATTACGAAAACGAACTTTCAATTCAGTTATCACAAACAAACTTAACTACAAATCCCTGGAGGGCCTTTCAAAAAGAGCATTTGCCATAATTTTTGTAGATTGTGAACATGTATCATAATTTCTGTAGTTCAGGAACATGTTTAATAATTCCTGTAGTTTATGAACGTGTATCGTTCGAATATGTTCAGCGAAATATGTAGTTCAGAAATATGCATCATAATTTCTGTAGTTCGGGAACATGTATAATAACTTCTGTAGTTCGGGAACATGTATCATAATTTCTGTAATTCAAGAATATGTGTATCATAATAGCTGAAGTTCAGGAATATTCACCCATGATGTGCTACCGCAGCGCCCCTGGTGACACACCACGCCACCCGTTGATCCATTAGAATTCCCAGAGGCTTCAACCCGAATCCGAACCCCAAAACTAAACCCATGTCTCCTATTAAAAATGCAACGTGAAAGGGTTTAATCCCCTCCACCATGCAAATTTGCGAATGCGGTTAACCCCAACCAACATAAGGCGTTTCACTTTGGCGAACTTGTACTGTTTCGTATCAGCTTGCATTCGTCGTTCGAAACTGGGACGCCATTTTGTGACCCCAGTGGGACATTCGGACTTCTTTGTGACGCTATCAGCCGCCATCTTGTTCCCTCGGCTGATTCCGATCTAACCCGATTAGCAGGGCCAACGCGTTGGCCTCCATCTTGGAGAGAGTGCTTAGCTCGCTTATACTGGTTGGGATGGTGTGGGCGGCCATTTTGGGTCGCGGGTGACGTCACCAAACGCGTATACGAAGCTATGGGCTGGTCGAGGCTTGAACCCGGAAGACTCGTTTAGTTTTCGGACACGCGAATAGCAAATCAAAATCCTTCCTTGCATTTGTCAGTTTTGATTTGTGCGAGCTTCTTCAGAAATCTTCGAGAAAAGTTTCAGAAGTCTGTAAGATATTTTTCTTTTCGTACACGTGAGTCGGAAACTGGGAAACCTGGAATTGTAAGGAAACTTTGGAAGACTTGACACAGTCAGGGAAATTGGGAAGTCATAACAAAATCAGGGAAATCTGTGTTTTTAAGGTCAGGAAAATTCAACTTGATGTAATCCAGTCTTTGAGAAGTTTCAGAAATCTAAATATTATACTGTTTTTTTTCCTTTCGTACACAAGAGTAAGAAGCTGGGGATTAGGGGAATTAGGGAGAAGTAGAAAAGTCAGGGAAATCTGTCCTTGAAAGGTCTGGGAAATTCAACTCGACGTAATCCAATCTTTGAGAAGTTTCAGAAATCTGTAAATATTATGCAGATTTATTTTTTCCTACATATGAGTAAGCAGCTGGGATACCTGGAATAGTCAGGGGAATTGGGAAGGCGTAAAAAATTCAGAGAAATCCGTGTTTTGAAAAAAAAGTCAGGGAAATTCAATTTGAGGTAATCCCAAATCCTGTAGGCACCCTGCTTATATGTGAAGTTTATTAGTCTCAATTGAACATCAATAGACCTTTAAACGCCTACTCCTGAAAACAAATCTGTTGGAAATTCAATAAACCCTGAATAAACCAGCCTTTTGTCGTGAATTTCATCCGCCATATTGGGAGTCCAATTTCATCCCTTTAGTTGCTGACATGCGTGGGACTAAATGTCGAATACCAGTCATTCGCATTAATTAATGGCCATTAACGGGTCCATTCATCCATTCAAGTTCATCGTAGCCCACCCTGGTGGTGTTTAGCTAATCTGCCGTTAAGCGATAATGCGTTGTTCATGTATTCGATGGCCCGCGTAATGATTGGCTGTGAAAAAGGCTGGGTTAAATTCAAATTCCGGAGAGTCAAATGCACTTTGTTTAGGGAAAAGCGCTATGTCAATATATTTTCAAAATTTACTTGAATTTTCTATCTACCACCACCACCACCAACAGCAACAAAAAACGAAAAAAAAAGATAATAGCAAAATTACTGTGATTTCGAATTCATTTTCATGCCGCACTTTAGGTAAATAAGATAAAAAGGTGGGAAATTTTCCCCTTTTTTGTGGAGGGGGGCTAATTTTTTGGGGTGGAAAAAATAATGGCAGATCATTGATAGGCCTACGTACACGTTCATAGAAATGTAAATTTATGCTGTACTCGTCTGCGTTGAGGGGAAAGTTAAGAGGAACACCACTCGTAGCTCGGGATGCATATTTAGATAAAATCTGACGGAATTTCATGTTGTTGTTGTTGTTGATGGTAATAGCTCAAACATAAAAAGGTGCAATTTTTTCTTTTTTCTTTTTTTGTGCGTGAGGGGGGAGGGGGCTTCTCCATTTCACGAAGGGCTAGTTTTTAATGTTCGCTCCCGATAAGATCTTTTATTTAAAAGCTCCATAAATAAGGAACAAATAGCCAGAGGCTGATTTCACGCTGAACCTGCAATTAAGGATAATTAAAACCCCTTTATAAGGGTTTTTATGGGGCTTGGGAGACCATTGGAAAGCCTGCCAGACCCCTTTTGAGGGGGGTCAGGGGGCACGTTGTACTTTTAATCAGCTTTGAAATTTGTGTGTATGTGGCCCGCTGCTGGAACGGCTCCCCAACTAGAAATTTTGAATGAAACAGAGACAGAAAATTCGAGATTTGAAAGAATCCTAGACGAAGACCTAAGACCCAACAAGCAGTGAACTCGCAATAAGTTTAAAAATGTGATAGATGTGGAAGACTTGTTAATGGTGTACACATAAGCCTATGAAGAATTTTGGTTGTACTTCGAAATATTCCTCGCTGCGACTGCCCTGCTTCAGGATAGGCGCTATGAGAAAGCTTTTGGGTGATTTCAAAGGAAGCAACTTTATGGCCGAAATCTATGAAGAATTTTGGCTGTACTTCGGAATATGCCCTGCTGCTGGCCAGCTCCAGCATAAGCACTATGAGGAAGCTGGCTTCTCCTAACTGCTCTTAGACTGACAGTGCTTGCCTGCGGTTAGGGCAGCTGAATGAATAAGTTAAGTTTTAGGTTAGGTTATATCAGGATAAAGACACTGGATAAATTGCGACCGCTAAGACATGTATTATTCTTGTCTATTAAAGAAGTAGTGCGGGGTTCGTACCCACCTGAAAAGTCAGGGAATGTCAGGGAAATTGCCCATTTGACGAAGATGCGATTGCGCAAGAGTTAATGAAACAATGTTTAAATTGAGCATACTAAAAATTTATTTTTGTCAGGGAAATTACATGGGTTTGTCGGGGAAATTTGATGGGTTTGTCAGGGAGAGTCAATGGAAATGAACTTAGAATTTGGGTACAAACCATGTAATGGGGTTACAAATTGCTTAAACATTTACACATTTTGTAAACATTTTAGCTGAACATACATTATTTCGTTGCATAATAACAAATTTCCATGGAGTCGCAGTAAGGTAGTTAAATGTGAAAGATAGCAGATCTAACCTTGTTTTCTGCAGCTAAACGTTCGCTAACCCCCGTGTGGCACAATTTGTGGCAAATACTTACATTGGAACATTTAGTGCATTTGATGGCTCTCATCTGTTAGCTTCGTATATTCAATGTCACGAGCTATCCAGGATGGCGGCCTGGCCATGGAGACATTTGAAGACACCTGATGTTGCCCTAGAACATAACTTCTTAGGATATTGCTCGGTCCCTTGTGAGACGTGTCCTCGTAATGAACGACCCCAGACGCCCTCTAGTGCCTCGTTTAGGCCTAAATCCAGCACCTATTTAATCGGTAAAATGATATGAATGATGACCAGCTGTCCGAGAGTGATGAACGATGGTCAGCGGGTGCATCGGAATGCCCCGGGCGCCATTTTCGAACGTCTCGGACGCGCAACGTGTTATTACGGATGGGAAAACGTGTTTGCCAAAGGTTTTGCGAGAGGTGGTCAAGATCACGGACGAGGTGCTCGTTCCGAGTTGAAGGGCTAAATGGCGGAGATGATGATGATGATGAGGAGGAGGAGGAGGAGGAAGATGGCCGATAGATAACAGACGAAACAAGATGGCGGCGCTCACAAACGCTAAACGGGGTGGAAATGGATGACAGGCCACTGACATCGTCCAATTTTCGGCCGAACTGTAATTATTGGCGAGGGGAGAGTGTAGGTGCTAGCCGGGCGTAATTATGAGAGAAATACCTGGTCGAGAAACAATGGGAGAGAGAGGCAAAGGTGACGCAAGGGCTACACTACATGCGCCATCTCAATCGGTCTCAATCGCGTGCAAACTTGTTTTACCTACTTTTAACTTGATTTGGGATTCTGTGGGGGTGATTTGATTCGAGTCACTTAAACCCATGTGAAAAAAAAATGCATTTTAAATGTATTATTTAAAATACATCTACATTGAGCCCTATAGAACCCTGATTTTCTTATTATTTTTTGGTATTTATAAATGCTTTAGATGATCTTTTTTAAATATATTTGCAATATATTTAAATGTACATTTTCATATAGAGATGCATTTAGGAATACATTTTTTAAATTCAAACGCATTTAAAAATATATTTATAATGCATTTTTTTCAATATGGGAACCAAAAAAGATGAAAACGTTTCTGGAAAGCCATGGAAAATTAGGGCACGCAAACTTGTTTTACCTACTTTTAACTTGATTTGTGAATCTGTGGGGGGTGATTTGATTCGAGTCACTTAAACCCATATGAAAAAAAATGCATTTTAGAATATATCTACATTGAGCCCTATTGAACAACCTGGGAATGCATTTCACGATTTATACCGAAATATATTTGTATTATATTTCCAAATGTATTTGAAAAATGCATTCACTATTATACATGTATTTCATTATACATGAATTACTGTATTTGAAAATGCATGGGCAGCCTGGAAATTTTATGTAAAATTACTAAAAAATACATACTTCTGATTACTTCCTGATTTACTGGTATTTATAAATGCTTTAGATGAACTCTTTTAAATATATTTAAAAATACATTTTCATGTTAGGAACAATTTTTTAAATTCAAATGTATATAAAATATATTTATAATGTATTTTTTTCAATATGGGAACCACAAAAGTTAAAGTAAAACTTTTCTGGAAAGTCATGGAACATTTGGGATTGTCAGTGTAATCATTGTTTCAGGGAAAATTAGTTGATTGTTAGTGTAAAGACAAAGTGCCAGGGAAATTGAGATAGTTGGCATCACCAAATTGATTAGTCATCGTTATCTTTTATAAAAATTAAGGATAAAATCCTATTTTTTTATTGTTTTTAAATCCCACGTAAATTGGCATGCATGGTAACGACTCTAGTTGCCAGGTAAATGCTCGGGAAATAGACTTGAGAATTTGAGTGGGAATCCTAAGTCGTAAATATCAATGATTATCAACAGTCGATTAGGAGTGCTACTTCCTGTATAATTAACAAAACCACGTGTCTGGATCATAGTTAGAAACATAGTTATGGGGGAAAAATTGAAAAACAAATTGCTAAATTTTTTTAAATCCACTTGCATTGAAGTTGGTTAGAAAGATATGTTCACACAATAACACTTTAAACTTAACAACACTCGATTGGGATTGATACTTCCTGCATAATTAACAAGACCACGTGTCTGGCTCATAGTTAGAACCATAGTTATGGGGGAAAAAGTGAATTTTTTTTGCTAATTTTGTTGAAATCTACTTAAAAGTTGAGATGGAAAAAATGTTCACGCAATAACACGTTAAATGTAACAACAATCCATTAGGTTTGATACATTCTACATAATTAACAAACCACACGTCTGGCACATAGTTAGAAACCGGTTTATTATAAAAAAAATGAAGAAAAAAAATGAAAAATCCTACGTTAAAAATGCATTAACAATTCTCCAGAAAAAAATGTTCACGCAATAACACGTTAACAATAACAACACTCGATTATGATTCATACGTTTTATCTAATTAACAACACCACATGTCTGGCTCATAGTTAGAAATGGATTTATTATTAAAAATGGAGAAAAAAAATTGAAAAATACAACCTCAAAAATTTATTAGTCTCTCTAGAAAAAAATTTTCACTCGACAACACGTTAACGTCTATGCAAAGACCTAAAACAGACTTAACTTGCATGATAGCTGTCGTGATATACAGTAGTGTGCTCACGCACATTTCGATATGAAACCAGCTGAATTTTTGGCCACACCCTCAAGATGCATAAGCTGTTTTATGAATCGGTAGATTCTGGGTGTTTTGCAACAGTTCACCACCAGGTGGCACTATGTGGTCATGTAAACTCTCATCCTACTTGACCCAAGTGACTTGGACCGAGTGAGCAGCCAGATCACTGTGGACCGAGCCACTCGATTTAAGCTGCCTTATTTTAGTGAACTTTGCATGTATACATATAAATTAACATACATGTAGTTTGTTGTAGTGCTAAATGTCTGATGTCCTTTTTTGTCCTTTTCCAGATTTTGCTGACCGGTCGAAACGCCGCCTCCGAATATGACGAGGTTGAGGTTGACCAGGGCAAGGCCATCCTGAGTGACCTCCAGCTGGACGTCACCGGCGACTACGTTTACGCCCTCAGCGAGCACAAGGTAAGCTTCGCCCCCCACTTGTCTTCTGGAGAATTTGAGGACCTCTCGAGGCCTCTCTTCAGCGTGTCCAAGACGGTTGTGGCGTCTTCTTCCACCTCTCCTAACCGTGTCGTGAGTGATCTCAATTACGATGTCACATTACGGTCGTAATTGGACGTGACTCGTGTAACTCGCGATTGTTGTTGTCGTTTGTTTGTTGCGCCTGTCTCTGGTCGTGGGTAACCGCGACATTGTTTACGATGGCGGACGATGCGCGCGTGGGCACCGCAGATTTAGGAGACGGGGGTTCGTGACCCCCGTGTCACGTGCTAGTCTCGTCATAATTTTTGTCACATTTTTCGCCGTGGGAAGCCATGTCTTTGTGCCAGACGCCTGCTGGGAAAGGCCATGGCGCCGTACAGAGATTTCTCGGGGTCGTGCAGGGCACAAGGTGTAGTGGCTAAATTGCATTATTTGGTTAGACAGGAGAGAACTTAAAAAAGAGGCTTTTAACGAAAGTCATCAAAATCGCATAATTTAATGCTGGTTATATGGCTGGGGTTACCCCGGATCTAGACAACCTGCAATGGTCAGGCAGGGTAAAGCGGTTTTTTTAAAGTCGTCAGAGATATTCAAGATAAAATCAGGCTATAAAAGTGATTCTTATATTTTCGAGGTAGTTCGGTATTTTAAGAAAAATTCCTGCAAACTGCTGTGGCAAAGAAAAATATAGCAGTTACTGGCTGAAATTCATCATCTGAGAATTAATATTAAATCCGACTTTTTTTTTTTAATTGCCTATACGACATTCTATTCAACAGTTGATTATTAATATTTCCAAGAATGTCTTAATAGTTCATTATGGCTAGTTTTTTTAACTTCGCCTATGGCGTTCTCTTAAATATTAGTATTTATACACATTAATATTTTTCCAAAATAAACCTGAAATCCATCATTTGCGTCTTAGCTGTTGCAAAAAGTACTATTTTTTTTAAAAAAAAATGCCTTCGGCATTTGAATGTGAAAAAGTGAAAAATTGTGTACCAACTTGAGAGCAATTACAATTAAAAGTAGGAACTGCTCTAAACTGCAGCAATTAGAATATATAGAATATATAATATAGGTACAGAACATATACCCACTCTATTGTTTTCTTTAGGAAAAATTCCTTTATTTTTTTTTACCTTTTTCCTGTATTATTATTTTTTTTTCCTGTATTTTTTTTCTCTTTTTTCCTGTATTTTTTTTCTCTTTTTTCCTGTATTTTTTTCTTCTCTTTTTTCCTGTATTTTTTTTTCTCCTTTTTCCTGTATTTTTTTTCCTCCTTTTTCCTGTATTTTTTTTCCTCCTTTTTCCTGTATTTTTTGTTCTCCTTTTTCCTGTATTTTTTTTTTTCTCCTTTTTCCTGTATTTTTTTTCTCCTTTTTCCTGTATTTTTTTTCTCCTTTTTCCTGTATTTTTTTTTCTCCTTTTCCCTGTAATCTTCCTAAATTTTTTTCCTTTCCCTATATTCTACCTAATTCTTTAGTTCCTTTTTCCCATATTTTTCCTAAATTTTCTATATTATTCTACCTCCTACTGCTTGACAAGCATATACAACGTACATTTAAATATTTTCTTTCACATGGCGTTTGAAAAACATTTACATTTTATGGCTTACATTTCACACTTTGTTTAAAGCTGAAAATTAAGTCAACGTTGTCTAAATATTAGAAGCTAAGAAATCGAAACTTAAGGATCCTCATATTCTAATGGGCATGGAAAAGTAATGGAATCATGTAGACACCCTGAATAAGTTTAGTTAATTTTACTGCCCTATGCATAATGCTCTTCCATGGATTGGAGTGTGAGCCGTTGTACCGTACATGTACGTGTCCCTAAAATTGTATTCGCATGTCGGGTCAGAGGTCAGCCGCGTCGTACGTGAGGGTCACGAACGTAACGCCGCCTATGAGGAATATGAAACTTGTAAATCCAGCAGATTCGTTGTCGTGACCCGGGGTCACCGCTGTGCCATTTTTTTAGCAGTCTTCATGTT
>JAQGAF010003197.1:0-18598 GCA_034687865.1 Kryphioiulus occultus
CTGGGAAGCGAAGAAAGGTAAACAAGCTGCTTTGGTGCTCGAGTGAATGGCAGAAATTCACCTCTGCTATTTTTAGCAGCCTGGCCTTCAACTTCAATCGGGTCACGCAATCCATTCCGATAACAGGTAATATGGGATTTTCGGCATGCTGGGGACTGGGATCTAAATCAAGCATCTGATATTTGTGCGTGACAGCCAATGAGACACGTGGCCTTGGAGGCGCAAATTGCCACCAATAGCTGGCTAGCAACCGTGCGTGGACAGCACTGGCAATGAGGATTTCCATTTTCCATAGTAAAAGAGATGATGGCAATCTAAGCTCATTGGATTGCAGCATGCCAGAATGCCAACTTTTGTGGACATGACAACACGCCCACATGCGTTTAAATGTCACTAGTAGTAATGGGGGCTTCGTTAAACCTCGTTACCCACGATCGGTCTAAGGCAAGATCGATTGACCTTTAAGATGCACATGCGGTAATCCTCGGGCCCAGTAGGGAAATTCCCATGACAATCCGCAGAATTATCATTGAATTATCGATGCTTTTTTGGTCTGGTAAAGGGGCGTTCAAGTATCATGTCATCATCTTAGTGTGGGTTATCCAAATGATGACACGTGAGTAGTATACGAGAAGCCGTCTATGGCTCAACTTTCACAGCTTTTTAACTTGGATAATTTGGAAAAGATGCTGAAAATAAGGAAGGGTGCTGTTTTCATGTTAATCTTTTCCCTTATACTCAAGACACACCAAAGAAAAAACGTGATTACGTAGAAGGCGACACCTGCATATGAGAAATATGCATATGTAATTTGGTTTTCCATTACCGAGTGGAACCACACAGCCATTACCTAGTAGTTTATAAAACTAGAATTTAGTTCGGTATGTCTTTAGTATTATACACTGTATACCGGGCGAGACAGAATAACTCAAGGGGTCTACTGGTCATGGAAGTCATGGAATTGGCTTCAAGGGTCATGGCAATTTTACCTTTGATTGATTCACAAAATAAAAATTTGGGTTAAAATTCATAATTTGTCATCCATTTTAGCAAAAAAATTCGTTGATGGCGTTTTTTGGTCATTAATCATGTCATCACTGTGGCAGTGAATGTTTCAAGAAATCGCTATTTAGTGATGACATAAAACTTGAATGGCCCCATATTCTAATAGGCATTGAAATTTTGGAATTGAAAATTGGAAAAGTCATTGAAAAGTCATGGAATTTGCCATACCAAATCCAATAGTCACTCTGTAACTGAAGAGGACTGTTTCTTCCTTATTACCGAATTGCAATCAATGGGCAAGTGATTTTTGACCTTGCAATTGAATTTAAGGGTCATTTCAATTCAAAATCTAAACTATTGCTCAAACACCCCCAAGTCACATTGCATGCTGACATACATGTACATGTATTATTTGAACGTCCCTAAGTGGATTTTAGGAGAAGTTTTAGAGAAGTATTATGTCATCATCTTTGTGGGAAGAATAATGGGGGATAATGGGTGTCCACCAAATGCTGGCAATGTAATTTTTCGTTGAAATAGTTTGAGTTCCTCATGTGCCATCCAGTTTTGCAAAAAAAATGTCGCCTTGTGTTTGTTGGTGTGTTTTGAAAATGATGTGCTCGTGTACTAAAATGCATCGTTTTTGATGAAATTTTACTTCACAAAAATGTCACTCAATTCAAATTTCTTTCGCTCAGTGATTGTCATACCTTGGCGGAGGTTATTAAAAAATGATGGCGAGTGCTGATACAGTGGGGGATCTATCTGAAAACCACAACTTCGTGATGACAAAATACTCGAACGTTCCCTTGTTTGTGATACAAGCTTGGTTTGCATGAATTCAGTGCACGTCATTGAGTTCACATTCAGGTTGGAGTACATTTATCCCTCTCTCATTATTGTCTTTTCTGAAATGTGACGCAAATTTATAGAGAATGGCACACATGTGCTGCATATTGACGCCACATCACGATCGTGTTTTCTAAATACAGCATTGAGAAAGAGGTTGATGTAAACAGATACGACTGTATTGCATGTGGCAGAAATCGACAAAGGAAATTTGACAACGTTGACCTTTTAATGACGCATGCTTCTATGGATGGAATATGTTGAGCATGTTTCTTTTTTAAATTATACAGTAAGTGTTTCGAAACGTATCTTGCTTGGGATGGTATAACTGAAGTTTGGTGCAATTAGGCATAAGACGAGAGTGTTGGCATGTTGGAACTCTAGATGGTCCTATATACAGTATACTTTCCAGTTGTATTTGGAGGGTCTCTAGTTGTATTTGCCCTCATTGATATCCAGTTTAAATATTTCATGCTCCCTCATGGTTGATGTGTTACATAACAGCTGACATCAAGTGGTTGCATTGATTTTTGGAAACTCAACAAACGCCACGTGCCAGAATAATGGAAAATATGAGCGAGGGGGGTTTCGTTTTCCCATGGCAAATACTGCCAAATCATCTAATGGCAGTTTAGTGGGGGTCGCCATAATAGTGGGCTTAAACCGTTCTATTGTGACAGCCAGAGTGCCACTTATTTGAAATTGATATGGCTCTTCTCATTGTTGCTGGCGATGATAGTTTAATGGCGGGGAAGATTGTTTGTTAGTTCAAGCGTGATTTTGGAGCAAAATTGCTTTTTCGAGGCATTGTTATGCAACATTGTCTGCATCTTATTAACCCTTACTGTATGATTTTTTTTTAGAAATATTGCATTGTGTAATTAGCAAAAATGTGTATCATGAGCGATACCATTTGCAGTGAAAGGGTTAAATTAATACGGTGGAAGAAATTTCCAATTCTTAAGATAGAATCACAGAGAGGTTCGTTTACACTGTATCACAAAACATTGTTATTTAACAAGTTAGTTCTTAAATCTGTTGTACAACTTGTCATATAACTCCCACTCGATTACGGGGGTCATCAATACTACCAGATGTTAAATAACATTTTTTCTTCTCATTGCCAAACGAGTTTTATTGTAACTTGGTGCAGTATAGCAAGTGAGAATGTCAGAATAGCTAACATTGGCAATGCATTCTGGGACATCACAGTTGTTATACAACGTACCCTACAGTATCGAATATTTTTATAATATTTCTTTTAACTTGAAATAAGTTGTCTGTCGTCAATTTTTTTCGAAGTCATTTTTAACCGACTTGCAAATATCCTAAAAATACTAAAATGTAATACACAGGTTGATTTCGTGGAACATTTGATTATAGTAAAAGCGTCCGATACCACGGGCAGGCCCCGAAATAAAAACTTTTGAAATGCACGCAAGCCTGGTAATGTCATAGGCTTTATCCCATATTCGAAACGTACGTGCGTCTGGCACAGCAGTCCTTTTAACTTGCTGTGAGCATCAATGTTAGGCATTCTCGAATGCCACATTATGAAAGGTTGTATGCGAAAGGTTTTCTTACGCCTTATTTCTCTGTTTAACTTTAATTACTCGGGAAGAAAACAACATTGATCCACAAACTTTTCATACAATAGAACGTTCCTAGAAATGAAGCTGCACACCAAAGTTTAGCACTCTAGGACGATGGGCAGTCAGTTAAAAATGAGTTAGAAAAGGTTGACGACAGATGTCAAACACGTCAAGCTGATAATTTAAAGGTTGTAAGAATGCATAAGGCTCCAATTAACTATTTAATAAATTCGAATTTTACAACTATGCACATTTTTCATTTATACACCCAACTACAGGGATGAAGTACTGTATAGAAAACAAAATTTTTATGAAAGTAACAAAATCGAGCTATTCAACAACAGTGTTTGGCCGCGAACTCAAGTGGCCAGATGACGCTGAATAATGAGATGCTCAAGTGAAGCAACATCCACTTGAGCATCTCATTATTTATTGACATAAGATGCTAAATTTATTTTTAGTGGATTCATCGCTGATGCTCTTTTCCACGTTTAGCAAATACGAATTTGCAGGTAACAGTAACACGTGCTATAATTCAAAGTTAATTTCAGTAAATTTTAGAAATGCATTCAAAAAATTGTAGGGCATATCAACTAATTCTGGTAAAGGGCTTTGTGGCGCTTTGCATGGTGATCCATCTAAGTCTCATCCTCGGATCACTTGTTTCTCCACCAATGGCCTCTTGGTTCACTAGGGCCCAAGCACTCCAGCCTGAGTCTAGTTACCATGACGATAGTTACTAAGGCCGAATATAGCGCTCCCAAATCGAGCCTTTTCATAATTGCCAGGCTCGACAATTGTTGGATGATAATTAAGATTCAGTAGCCTAGTTGCGCTGAAATGTGGATAATGCATCAAGGACTGGATAAGTGGGGCATTGTGTGCATAAATTAATCCAAAACATCCATTCTGATACGATGGCCCTCGAGCCTGCATGCAGTGTCACCTTGGGGCATGAGACAAAATTGGGAAGATCAATTGAGTTATAGGAGATCCATATTTTGTGCTCTTGCAAACTTCCAGCCATCTTTGTTTGCATTATGGCGACTTGTAAACAGGAACTAAACTTAATAAAAACTTAAGGGTCAGTAGAGTTACAGGAGAATAGTATGCACCAGATTTAAGTTTCAGTGTTCTGTAGTTTGTGTGCATATACATGTAGAACTGCAAGGGAACAAGGGAAACCAGTCATTTTCAGGAGAGAAAAAATCAGCATGAAGCCAAACATAAATTCAGAAAAATAGAAAAGGTCAAAACATTATTACCTGACTCACAGTGGGTCTATGGGGAAGTCCGGCATTCTTAAATATGGGCTTTTAAACCGGAACACGTCTGTGTCAAATATGTGCCAAATGGAAAATTCCTAAACCCTGGAAATTTATTCCAGCTTTATGAAAATACTACCATTACAAGTTTCAAATGATCCAGTTTTGCAAAAAAAAGTTCGCCTTTGGCAGTCAATTGACTTCATTGCTTCCCAAACTTGGTAACTTATCAAATTACCCAAAACTGGGTAAGCGGTTTTAAGTTGGGTAATTTCCCGAAATGCAGATTATTGCAATTTAATCTAGCCTGCCATAAAAGTATAGAATAAGACGTATTTTCAAAAAAAGTTCGCCTATGGCAGTCATTTAATTACCTTATTTACCAAACTTGGTAACTTATCAAATTACTCAAAGCTGGGTAAGCAGTTTTAAGTTGGGTAATACCTCGAAATACACATTATTGCAATTTAATTTACCTTAAACGTATAAAATAAGACATACTCGTATTCGTAGGGCCTACCCTTCACGATCACAGTTACTGACAATGTTATATAAAAATTGCGATAATCGTCACTAATCGGAATGGAGCATCAATCCACCAGTACTGCGTTCATTACACGATCAATATTACTGTCTGTTTTTGTTGACACTGCCATTATTATTGGCCGTGTACGGCTCCCATAAAGGTGATATAATATTTTACCTGAATTGGATAAAAAGAATTTCTGACCACTGGCTTTGGGTAACAAGGAATTTCTGACCAGTGGTTTTGGGTAACAAGGAATTTCTGACCAGTGGTTTTGGGTAACAAGGAATTTCTGACCAGTGGTTTTGGATAACAAAGATTTTCGGAGAAGCGGTTTTTGGGTAATGAACGACAAGGTTTGCTTTAATTACTTCATGCAGACAGTTTTAGATGTAAAATTAGGCTAAAAACCATAATTCGTAATCTTATTTTTTATGAAAATCTCCCTCAGTCGGAATTTTTTTCGGGCTTGCTGACACGTGGGGTGAGACAATCATACTTTTGGGATGGCATAATACTTGGACATTCCCATGTTTTGGTCATTATTTTTGGTCTGAGTAGGCTAATCAGCTGGTACTGTATGCCTCGAACAGAAAAACCATTATATGTCACATTTTTCGTATACCATGAGTTAGGCTGTTGGTACATGTATGACAATTGACAGTTTTGGTTACACGTGATTCAGCCCAAGTGCAAGATACAGTAGTACTGTTCATGTAGTTGCAGAATTGTTTTGCAGAGTATTGAGTCAGTACGCGAAGTGAAGCCAGTGTCGTCGACACGTATACTGGCTTACGTAATATTTTTATCCTGTGTATAATTGGCATGTTTTTCCCGATAGTAAACCAGAGATCATGTTTACTGCCTTATCTGTCAGTGAGTCAGTTAACTACAGGTTTTATTAGCTCTGCAGAAAAGGTTGACAGCATTCGGTTATTAGGAGATGAAGAGCACTGACAGTGCCCGTTACGCGTTGGCCTGAAAATCCATCAAATCCTCGCCATAATAACGTTTGAAATTAAAAGGGGAAAGAAAAGTACATGTGACGTCACTGGTACGAATGGGGTCATCTTTATAGTAGTGTCGCAAATATTACATTGCAAGAAAAGCTGATGGCAAAGGGTTTTACCATGTTCATGCTCAACTTACTTCAAGGACATCTTTTTGACACAAATTCTAAAATAATTTTTTCACAAATTATTCAACAATACACAGGAATTTTTCTGCGTTCAAAACATTTCACCTTCCAAATTAACATGAAATTCACGAACATTCACCGCTAATAAAGACACGTGAACGATGAATAATGTAAAATTTGTGTACATGTAATTATTTCGTAATTGTGCTTAAAGACGCAATACACGTGATACGTTAGAATGTCTGCAATATGCATTAATTTCAGCACACAATTTGCATTCTTGGGAGTTACATGTACTTTCAGTCATTTATACATGCAGGTCATTATTAAGAGTGTAATTTGTAAGCATACATTTAGGTGGCGTTCAAGTATTATGTTATTATACCATACATGAAACTGCTGCATAAATTTACAAAGTCTGTGGGACTAACAAGAATCAATGCAAAAGTTATTATTAAATGCCAGGTAATGGAGGGCCACGTCGGGTTTGGCACCTGACATTAGTTCAGAGATGATTTTACTTTAGACAGTATTTGTTTAGCCAGGTTCCACATTTTTAATCCAGTTTTTCAAAAGAATCGCCTGCTATAAATGTTTTTGTTGTTTTTTAATTTTATTTTTTATTTACTTATTATATTTTTTAAATGTGTTTTTGAGTGACAAAAATTAATCATTTTTCATCTAATTTCGATAAAACTTTCGCTCAGTACGGCGCTCAATTCGACCTTGCAAATAGTGAAAATCTATGCAAAAATGTACGAATACCAGGTTACGGAGGATTATTAGATTTAACATTGGTCCCAAGTCGGGATTGGCCCCTGACATTAGTTCAGAGAGGATATTCCTTTAGTCAGTATTTGTTTAGACAGGATATTCCTTCAGTCAGTATTTGTTTAGACAGGATATTCCTTTAGTCAGTATTTGTTTAGACAGGATATTCCTTTAGTCAGTATTTGTTTAGAAAGGATATTACTTTAGTCAGTATTTGTTTAGACAGGATATTCCTTTAGTCAGTATTTGTTTAGACAGGATATTACTTTAGTCAGTATTTGTTTGGACGGGTTCTACGATAAACTGAGTTAAAATCCAACATTTTTAATCCAGTTTTTCAAAAGAAACGCCTACTCTACGTGTTTTTATTTATTTTTGAAATGTGGTTTTCATCTAAAATTCATCACGTTTAATCTAATTTCGATAAAAATTTCGCTCAATACGGCTCTTAATTCGACGTGTCTTTTTTAAATTATTTATTATTTTTTTTTTAAATGCACTTTTGTGCGACTTTTTTTGAAATGGGGTTCTGTGTGAATAAAATCATCATTTATCATCTAATTGCTGTAAAAAGTTCGCTCAATTCGACATTTTCAGTCAATGATGATGTTGTCACTTGAGGGGGTTGGAGAGTTGAAAATGACGAATGCTTACACATGAGAGGGTGTAAAAACCACGATGACATTAGTTTAGAGAGGATATTACTTTAGACAGATTATTCTGTTAATTGAGTTTAAAAAAAATATAGGAAAAAGGGGAAAAGAAATATAGGAATTTTTTTCTAAAAAAAATCCGTAAATAACTGCAGCTAGAGCGTTTCCTACTTTTTAATTGTAATTGCTCAAAGGCATGTGGCCAGTTGGTACGCAATTTTTAACATTATTTCAAATGCAAATTTTCACATTCTCAAATATTCACATTTCTTCACATGCATGTATCTGATTTTTTTTTCAAAATGTTCACCAAATATTTCAGAAAAAAATGAAAATTTTCATGAACTAAATAAATAAACAGCGGTTCTCAAACGTTTCCCACAACCAACTTAATTTTAGAATGGCAGACTAGAAACGCAGTTTTTTTTACAAAACTAGAAAAACTAGTGTAAATATTAACCATTAAAGAACGTCGTAGGCCAAATTTTTTTTTAAACTAGCCATAATTAATTTTTAAAGACATTCTTAGGAATATTAATATTCAAGAGATGCCATAGGCAATTTTTTTTAAATAGCACATTTTACAAAAACTAAGTCACAAATGGTGGATTTCAGATTTCTTTTTTTTTAAAAATGTATGTGTGAAATACTAACATTTAAGAGAATGCCGTAGGCGAAAGTTTTATTAACAAATACTAACCATAATGCATTTTTAAGACATTTTTATAAATATTAATAATCAACATAATGTCGTAGGCAATTTTTGAAAAGAAAACCAGAAATGATAGGTTTAATATGAATTTAGGCTCGTCACAGGCGAAATTTTTAAGAAACTAGATCTCAGATGATGAATTTTAGCCAGTATCTGTTATATTTTTATTAGCCACAGCAGTTTGCAGTAAAATATAGGACCCCCTCAAAAATATAGGAATCACTTTACAGCCTGTATTATGCTAGCAGGAATGCTCTGCCAGTTGCCAGAATCAGCGGCTAGATGGCAGCACCTCCCAGCGGGATGCTGGCTGCCTGGCTAGGCACGAACGGGTTGTCATGGCTTAAAAAACCGCAACCCAGAGTTGGGCAATCGGCTATCCGCAAATTCTTCGGGCAAGGTCAACTACCAGCGGGGTCACGCCAGCCCCAGATGCCCCCACGGGCCCCTGGGTGCCAGAGGACCCGCTGGCAATGGCACGCGAACCAACACTGGGTTTTCAAGCATCGTTTCATTCATTGAGAGCATGCAGGGTGGATCGAGATCGAATGTTCCAAATCACTCAGGTTTTATGGGGGATTGGAAGATCGGAAATCGATCAGCGTTTGGCCCCTGTCCGAACAGAGAACGGGTCTGAGAGGTCATGACCCGGGCTGCTCGAGCATCGCTTAGAGGGGAAGGGGGCGGGTCGCATGCGGAAATGACAGAAGGACAACTCACGGTTCAAACTTATTTCCTGAAGGGTGGAAATCCTTGGCCTCCGTCGCCGCCATTCTTGTTTTCATGTTGAGGGGCGTGGCTCTCGGCTAGCCGCAGCGGGGCACGCGGCCGCCATTCGCTGGCGAAGGCCCAGCGCCATCTGGGCAAGCTGTGATGAAACACGGGCTTGAATTGTTGTAACTTAGAGAACATCCCATGGTATAATTAATGAAATTAAAGTGAATGTGACATTTGCTTGAAAACATTCATATCACTCACCTTTAAGCACCTGGTCTTTTAAGCATTTTGCGGTCTTCTAGTGAGGACGTCATTTTTAAGAATGAAGCAATGCATGCATCCGTGTTTGAAAACAGTAAATCGACCATGACTAATAGAAAAGTTGAATTTTGATGAAATAGGTTTACAGTTACGCAAGTAATATTTACGCAGCAATTGCCAACAAATAAATTCTCGAGTCGATTTGCCTGATATTCCCTGACAACTCATCAGTCATTTCCCTGACAATGTAATTTTTTTTTTTTAAATAAGCAAAATGTTGGATTTTATCATAAAAGATAATGGTGACTAATCAATTGGCTGATGCAAAACTTATCTTAATTTCCCTAACATTTTCACGAATTTTCAAATCCATAAGTTTTACGAATTTTCACAAACTCTATTTAATTTTTACGAATTTTCGCGAACTCCATGAAATTTTCACGGATTTTCACAAAATCCCTGACTTTTCCTGACTTGCCAGGAAATGGGAACCCTGAAATACCTCGATGCGGGATGTTTAACCCTCCTTGGCTCACTCTAAGATTGAGGCTGATTTGTAATGAAACAAATTTCTAAATAAGCAAAATGCCTTTTCCACTGCACAAATTGATAGTTCGCTCTGTCTACTAGCATCATTGCACAAAAAAATGTTATAATTTCCCACTCTAATTTTTAAAAAATTGAGCACTAAAACCATTTTGTGCGATGATTTCAAAATCCTCGCATTGGATTCCTGAATTTGTTCCTCATAAAGTTTGAAAATATGTCACCTTGATAAATTAGACTATGATCCTGCAAAACCTGAAAATTCAGGGAATTTTGTTTACAGAAATTGTCAGTCACCATTAATCCCAAATTACATTTTGAATTATTTTTATACTCTTGTTGTGACAACTTATTCATCAAACTTGCATAACGGAACTGATTTTCTTTCTGATTTCTTGAGGAAACAAAACAATTTCGCAACAAACTAAGACTATCCTAGCAATTCCCTCATAATTTGACCTTTCATATGTTTCTATGAATTGATGGCCCCATTCGTGATAATATTGGGACAGTGTGAAAGTGGTCGCTGAGCTCAGGTGGTCGTTGAATACGGTTTTCGCGAAGAAGGGCCAGGGGAACAAACGGTGTGTTGCTGCCCCAAAAATGGACAAATTTGAGGTTTATTGTAATCAAAATGGGCTTGACAAGTGGTAGGCAGGGGTGGGGTAGGAGGGCGACTGGACATAATTTTTGGTGACATAACGTTCTACCGGTACATTTTGTTTTAATGATTCAAATATAAAAAGACACGATAACAAGCGTAATTTCTGCATACATAACATCATATAACGAGGGGAAAATCACAAAGCACGCATCATCGAGTCCACTCGTGGCAGACTTGAATGGCAGTCGGGAAAAAACAAAAACGGATTCGTCAGAAATGGAACGCCGAATTGAACACGTGCTCGTGTCACTCGCCGGAAACACGTGGCTGACGGGCGCCCTCTGCCGGGTCGGAAGCGGCTCAGTAAGCGGTTCCGGTGCCTCTGGGATAAACCCATGATTTGTGACTTGTTTTGTGCAAAGTTGTGACGGCACGCTTGAGCAGAACATTGGCGAATGTGAATTTGGACAATTTTTCGCTGATAACTTAACTTTGCAGCCTTGGCAGAATTTCGACCCATAACCTTGCTACGTATATAACGTTGGAAACAATTTTTTTCGAAATTATTCAAATGTTAACACTGAAGATGCATTAACATTATTGCTGTATGTAATTTTGAATGACGATTGAACGATTTTCGTTAATCGAAATTGCATTATAAGCTGCACGTTTTCACAAACGGCGCCATCTTGTTGTTGTAACCACTGAAATTGTATTTGCAGTGAAATTTGCAAAAAATTGAAACGAGCTTAGTTTTGTCAATTGAAATTTCTGTATGGAGCCGAATTTTTGGAAATCAGGATTGAGCTAATTAAGGTTCGCGCTACCAGTTGCACCAAGACAGCTTTGTGTGGCTGAAACTGGTTATAGTCAGCTACTTCGGTAATTTCAGCTAAAAAACCGGTTTTAGTCGCTGTAGATTGCTTTAATGACTCAATAGTGTTAGATGAATAAGCCAGTTCCTTATCAGAATGTTTTAAATATTTCATCAACACCTGGAGAAGCATTTTGACCTAAAAGTGATCTTACTCATAGTCCCAATCTGTCCTTGTTAACCAAATTTAAATAGTTTATTTTTTTTTTTGTGAAATTTTAAAAAAGTGGCATTATTCTGAATTTTGAATTGAAAGTATTCAAATGAACGTGCTTGGTGCTGTGAAAAGCAAAGGAAATCTGATGTTTCTAAACTTTGTACCAAAGGCTTGATTCCAGCTCAGTTGCTTACAATCAGAATCCAATGTTCCGGACCAATTTTCTCAACTTTGTAAAATTTATAAAAACCAATATGGCCGTTGTGAGACCATTCACAAGCTGAACAAGTCGAAACAAGATGGCCGCCGTTTTGGCTTCAGCTGCTCAAATTGAAATGTGTTCCAAAGTTCACCAAACGTTCCTCGACCGGACCCGGCAGATCCCGTTCAGAAACGAGAAAGAAAATTGAAAAACATGTTAAATTTCCCGCGTCACATTGTTGCCATTTTAACTGAAAACTTTGACGGTATTAAACGTTGATCATCCTCGCACTCGGCCGTGGCGGTGACATCACGGCGCAACGGCAAATTCATTTATACACAAATATCACATGGAAAATTGAAACTATAGAACACGATTTGTCAATGGGTTTGACTTCATTTTGAAACGAGGTACTCACAATGTCCAGGCCAATATGTATAACTGAGTTACAGGTGGTATAGAAAATTACATATGCGGTGATGAAACAAGGGAGGCGGAAACTAAAAAACGTAACCTTTGACCCTGGCTCTCCAGGGTGAAGCGATGGTGAGAGGGACGAATCATAGAAGCTAAGGGCTCAAAATGGAGAACACACGAGAACATTGTTGGCAAAACAACTCAAAAGGCAAGGGAGACGTTATCCTGGAGCATGGACGTCGGGGAAGCAGACAGCAATGCTCGGACTTGCCTTCCTTGTGATTTCAGACACTTCCCTGTCCTGTTCGAAGGTCAATGGGCAACTGTCTGGTATGCGAAGCTGCACTGTCAGAAATGTCTGGTAAGCTGCTGGCCACCAAAAGATTTTGAAATCGTTAGTGGGGTAATTTAGTTGTGCCATGCTGACATGCTCGTTGCTATTTAAATTTGACATAATCAGGGTTCCCACTGATCAGAAAAGCCCAGAATTGTCAGGAAAGTTGGGACAACTTGGAAAAGTTAGGGAAATTTTAAATTTGAATGCAAAAGTCAACGAAATTTCAAGTTTAATGCAAAAGTCAGGGAAATTTCAAGTTTGAATGCAAAAGTCAGGGAAATTTCAAGTTCGAATGCAAAAGTCAGGGAAATTTCAAGTTCGAATGCAAAAGTCAGGGAAATTTCAAATTTGAATGCAAAAGCCTGGAACATTTGTATCGGCTATAACACCAGCCTTAAATTGCGAAAATCTGAAATGATGAATTGAAAGTTTATGATGTGCTCACAAGAAAGCGTATCTAGTCAGTAATGAGATAAAATGAGATTGCTGATTTGAGAATTTCAACTTTTGGAGTAATAAAGTTATCAGTAATTAGTAAATTTTGTTCCAATTTTTTCAATAAACAATATTTGATAGTCAGGGAAATTTTTCCAAAAAACCTGTAAAAGTCAGGAAGTAAAATTCTATTTGAATGGGTACCCTGCATAATTTTCATTTTCACTAGTATTTCTGGTACCTTTGGCACTGCAGATGTCATTGTGCCAAAACTTAGTTTAACAAGCATGCACACCATTATTTGGACATTATTGTCTCAACTCAACATGGCAAAAAAATTTACATTGTATTGCATGCACTTTGGTTGTTTCTAGGCTTGCACTAGACAAGTTGTTTCAGATACGATCTCCAAAGTTATGAATTTTTTCTAGCATAAAACCAAAGATGGCCAAAATCAGATACAAACTAAATGGCAACATCACAAACTCGAAAGATGCTATAAAGTTATCAGAAATTTAATTTAGCAGCGATATTGGCCAAGGACCTGCTTAAAAAACTGGGTATATGGATTTCACCTCCAACCCCATGGCAATGGCTTGTCTTCTTTGACAGAAATGTGCTGCCTTTGCTTACAGAGGGGTACTGTTGGTGGTCCAGGCATACCAGACACATGGGCTGCTCAAAAAAGCAACAGTCTTTGAACATACCAAGGGCCAAGCTGGTGCCCGCAACCGCATTTTGCTTCAGAAATACATGTACATGTAGCTGCTTAGTCCGTGTTAGCATCTTGGTCCTTCAGGGTTGCAGCCATCTTCCCCGATCGCCCGTTGCACTTTCGAAACGAGGAATTCGGATAAAAAGCTTGCTGGTTCACCCCCGGCAATCAAAAGGAAACTGCGGAGGTTTACTAAGCAACGCGAGCGAATAAAAAAACGTGCATTGCCGGTGGCCACGTAACTTCGGCAGTCGGGGAGAAAACAAATCTACAAAAAAATGGGGCTGAGACTGCTCAGCGATCACCCACCATCATCACTAGCCTACAGCATGAGGTACAAGAAAAATATTGTTGGCCTCTTCTGTCGCCACTTTGTGTTCGCCTTCGCAAGATCGGAACGGGTCCGAAAGCCGTCCATGGGACACCGGAGTCCAGAAAGGTGGGTGTTGCCAGGCATTGTCCGTTTCTTTCAACTTGTACTAGATGGCCTCCTGCTCCCAACCGGGTATATATTACTACAGAAATCCTTCGTCGAGCGTGCATGAGCGATTTGATAAGAACTGCATTTGTGACCAGAATGACTCGAATTCTTTGTCTTGGGCGTTTGCGGTAGTCCCGAAAAGTTGGCAGTTCCAATTGACGACGGAGTTTATGCAGTGCCGAAATTGTTTGTTTTTCATTCCATGTCCTAAATAAGTATTTCTGACGTAGTTGCGGCAAATGAGGAAATTGGTTAAAAAGCATATCCCAAAGTTACCACCTCAGAATTTTCAATTGGCATTATGCCTCTGGTCTCCGTGTCCATCAACAAATTTGACGAAAAAAATCGCTATTGCCAGAGATTATTTTACAGACTCGGGTTAGTTTTCAAAGCAAAACTTGAAATTGGGACCACGGTTTGACCTTCGTTTCTAAAAATTTAATCCATGAATTTTTCCGTTCCATGCACTTTTGTCAGTTTGCCCTCACTTGCGAGATTGGTGAAGACATTGCCACTTGACATTTTCGAGAGCCTATTCGCAGCGTGGCCGATGGAACCAGGACATCCTGGAAGCTGGGAGCGAGGGCAGCCCCTGTGACCTACCGAGCACGTCGGCATCCGTTGCCAGAAAAGTTAGTGGCAGATGGACCATTCCCTGCTTCCTGTTCCAGCACGGTGCCGCTGCTTGGAATAGTTGTGACGACTGTGAAGGTGAACGTAGTGGTTGTGACAAGCCGGTTGTGGTGCGTTGTTAAGAGAGCGAGGGTACGGGGTTCCACGCGAGAGCCGGTGGAGCTAGATCTAGTTGCGAGTTGTGACGCTGCTACTGTTGGCTGCCTATCCGAGCAGACCGCGTGGGGAGACAATAGCGAGGTTTGCGCTTTCGGGTAATGTAGCTGTTGTAGAGGGGGAGAGAGAATTGGCGAGTGGAGTTTTAGTCGTAGGGGAAGGCAGAGGAGGAATTAGGGGCTGTGTGCGCAGAGGCTGCTAATGAATCACAACAGTTCGTACTGCCGCAGATGCATCCTTTGAATGATATCTCGGCAGTCGTTGAACACGCGCCGAATGTTCTCCGTATCCACTGCACACGTAAAATGGGGATAACAATAGTGTTTGCCGTCTCCGCTGGCTGTGCTGATGCGCTGTAAAGGAAATTCGTGGTTAGGACGTTAAGTGGATGTGTGTAAGGCGAGAGCTGGGCTGTACTTCGGAATATGCCCTGCTGCTGCCCGCTCCAGCATAGACACTATGAGAAAGTGGGCTTCTCCTAACGGCTCGCAGGCTGGCAGTGGTTGCCTGCGCTTATTGCAGCAAAATAATTACATTTTTAGGCTTGCTTTGCAAAGTTAGGATAGTATTTTAAAGTTTATCCCAACAGAGTTCCATTTTCTGGAAAGTCAGGGAATGTCAGGGGAATAGTTGGCATTTGCCTTTTGATTAGTCGTCATCTTTTATAAAAAATTTGGGATAGTCCATTTTTTGTATTTTTTTTAATGTCGTGTAAAAGGTCTGGGAATGGCAGGGAAATGACTGAAAGGTTGTCTGGGAATGCCAGGGTAATGACTGAAAGGTTGTCTGGGAATGCCAGGGAAATGACTGAAAAGTTGTCTAGGAATATCTGGGAATGTCACGGAAATCACTGAAAAGTTGTCTGGGAATGTCTGGGGATGTCAGGGAAATGACTAAAAAGTTGTCTGGGAATGTCAGGGAAATGACTAAAAAGTCGTCTGGGAATGTCAAGGAAATGACTGAAAAGTCGTCTGGGAATGTCAGGGAATTCGACCTGAGAATTTGAGGAAACGCAGCCCAACCAAGTGATGGAATGTGCCGCTAACCGATATGGCGGTAGGTCAGGTGATGTTGGGGTAAACATGAAAACGAAAAAAGAAAACAGGAAAACAAAACGACAAAAAGGATAAATTCTGAAAGTTAGGACAAGCGCCATTCTTGTGCAGGACACAAGTAGGGTTGAAATAAATGTATACATATTTTGTGCACATTTGGAGCAGGGCATATTCCGTAGTATATCCATTGGTTGATTGGTCAATCCAGAGTCAACATATGTGCTAGAATTCTACATTACCAGAAACTCGTCCCTTATGAAGTACTTTGCCCTTGTAACTTCAGGATCATCCCTAGGTTCTGGATTAGTGGCTGCATCAGAGAAATAAAAAATCAGCGTGTTTCATCACACTATCGATGAAATCAAGTTTCGTGTTTGTATCCAATGTTTCCTGCTCAGTTTCTGAAGCACTACGGAATTATTATTGTTCGAGAACATGGCTGATGGCGTGAGTTGGCCAGAAAATTGGTCATTCCACATCAGCGCTGTTCCAGAAAACTTACCATCGTTAGGGGTTGAGTAACGCGAAAAGTCAGTGAAGTAATCCTCTAGTCTGGATTTTCCTGCCTTAATTTTTTCGGCTAATAAGTCTTGTTTGTTGAGGAACAGAATTACAGAGATCGTCTTTAACCACCTGCAAGAGTTAGTTCAGCGTTAAGCGAATGCCGTCAAATGCCCCGGTAATTCTGGTACATGTACCTGTTATTCCAGATGCTTTTGAATAGTTCTAGAGACTCCCGTAGCCGGTTTTGGTTGGGGTCCTCTCGCAGCACCATGTTGTAACTGCTACAGGCGGTTACGAATATGATGGCCGTCACATCATTGAAACACTGGATCCACTTTTGCCTTTCGTTCCGCTGCCCACCAACGTCAAACATGCTGAAAATCAAACGTTCAAAACAAAAATTAGTTCTAGTTCCATATTAGTTTGAGGTCTCGCATGTTCCATAACTGTTGTTCTGGAAAAAATGTTTCTGGTAGGAACCGCTTCGAACACGTTGAGACATCAAAACATCACTGGCTGCTCAAACGCTATTGTTAAGAACAATATTTTGATTCTTATGTCTGTCAGAATGATGTTTTGAAGACAGTATCCAGACTCCAACAGCCTTATGTCTTTCATATCCCTTGTTACACTGCAAGCAGCAGCTAGTGCTAGCTAAGCCTGTCAATACTGGATAACGACAAAAGTCCATTTTACCACTTTGACCAGTAATTTGTGTTCAGAAGACTTGTTCTTTAAATTTCCAGGCGTTTTAAGGAAATGGGTGATTCAGAAGACGTCATTTGCAAAGCGGGAGTAAACAGGATAGCGTGAATTCGCAGTCCGTATTTGGAGGTCCTCTAAATTTGGCAAATTGACATTGCGTGGATTCTAAACCGTTGCGGCAAAAACTGGTTAAAACTGATACTTACTGAAAATTTACTTTATCGACTTGAAACCTTGTCTCGAAGATTCCAGATGTGAGGACACGACATCGGAGGATGTCCTGAGGAGCGAGAAAACGGTCCAAAATTGGTTAGGGAAAAATACAGAGGCCAAATACAGCACTGAAATAACTCGATTACCTGCTCCGTAGGTGTGTAGTCTGGCTGCTTGATTATCATTACCTTATCTAAGAAACTGAAAAAGGAAAAATGCAGGAATTAGAAATTTTGCAAAGCGCTTTCCGCTATACGCTATTTCATCTTTCATTTTGGATTTTTGTCAACTAATTTTTTTTTTTTAAATAAATTGCGCAATTTATAAGTGCAAGAAACACGTTAAACACTGGCCGACGATTCGTTCCATGCATGGGGTAAATAGATTTGGTGATTGTAATTATTTATTTAACCAAAAATACTTGTATGCTCCGCCTGACTTCGCATATATACTGTACGTTTTGCGATGTTGAGGAAGTTTCACATGCTACTGTTGTTGACTGGCTGCTTGCAACCTTGAAGTCCTTCAACTTCCATTGAAGTCACATGAATTGTCTCTGAAAGTCAGTACAATCAAGCTGAAGTCTCTAAAATCAAGCTACCACTGAAGCTTGAAGCCCCAATGAAATTCTTGGCGTTCCATGAAGCCCATTGAAGTCAGGCTGAAGTTCAGTTCACTCGTTCGAAGTTCATCCCAGCTAAACTTCAATGATTTTAAGTGATTTTATTGGGACTTCAATGGGATTTCGATGGGACTTCAATACGATTTCGATGGGACTTCAATGCGATTTCGATGGGACTTCAATACGATTTCGATGGGACTTCAATACGATTTCGATGGGACTTCAATACGATTTCGATGGGACTTCAATACGATTTCATGGGGTGTAATTTCGATGGAACTTCAATGAAATTTCGATGGAACTTCAATGAAATTTCGATGGAACTTCAATGAAATTTCGATGGAACTTCAATGAAATTTCGATGGAACTTCAATGAAATTTCGATGGAACTTCAATGAAATTTCGATGGAACTTCAATGAAATTTCGATGGAACTTCAATGAAATTTCGATGG
>JAQGAF010003198.1:0-18589 GCA_034687865.1 Kryphioiulus occultus
AATTTTTGATATAACCATACATGGCCCAGCCATATATAATTCCATACATGGCCCATATATAACTTTTCCACCCGGGGGGTGCAACAGAAAACATTTCACTGCAAAAAAAGCACATGCATTTTAGTCATCAAAAATGTGCATGAAACTATACAGTAGGAATCTGTATGTTTCTTTCACATGCAGAATCCTTTCTCCCAGCAGCATGCAGCAAGCAAGCGACCACGTATTTCGTGCACTTAACAACGACTTTAATTAACGCAACTTTCAACCTTTATGAACTCATCATATGTCTTTTATCAGGACGAGCTGGCAAACTCGTTATGTGTAGAATAGGACGTATAATCATCGAGTTATACGAAATGAAAGCGGACGGCAGAATACCGAGATAATTAATAGGCACTTCGTGTCCACATGTCACATTCTTGCCTCCCAGCCGTGGTTTCCAGCCAAGAAATCCAATAATAACAGCTCGGAAAGATATGGAAGATATGGATTGAAAATTTCGAGAAAATCTTAACAGATTTAATGCTAAAGAAGCCATGGTTTCATGTTATAGGCTAGTTATTCATGTTCATGGTGATTATATACCAATTTCTGAAAACGAAATTTATTGAGTTTTCCAGGTTTTCAGGGGTATATTCTATATATTTTTTGAAAACTTTACCAGAAATAATGGATTTTAGGTATATTTGCCTTTAAAATGTTTTTTTTTTTTAGGTTTTTGAGGGATTTTTTACTATAAACTAGATCACCAATAACGAAGTTCTGGACATTTCGAAAATTTCAGAAATCTTAATATTGACAAAAATTAACTCCATAGACGTAAATCGAATAAAAAGTTGCTGGCAATAACGGATTTTAGGTGTAACCTCTCGAGAATTTTTTTCAGAAATATTAATAACAAAGGCAACACTGACGGTAATTTTAATGTTTTTAATTAAAGCACCAATAATGCCTAAAGTAAGATTAATTTAGGAGCGTCACAGGCAATTTTTTTAAGAAAAACTTAACTACTTAGGCTGAATGTTAGGGGAGTGGTAAAACTGGTTATCAGGCCAAACAATTTTGACACTGAAAATTTCCAGGTTTCAATTCAAACTTCCCTGAGTTTTCCAGGTTTTCCAGGTTGAACATAAAATTCCACTTTTCCAGGTTGAACAAAAATTCCAGGTTTTCCAGCTTGAAAGCCTCCATGACGAAAACTTAATTTCCAAAAAAATTAATCGAGGTATACCACAACTTATCGGGCTATCTTTCGCAAGCAATTTTCGATTTTTTGGCAACACTAATCAATATCAGCTCACTGTAAATACCAAAAAATTCGAGACGTTATACGAGACGCAAATAACATTATAGAAATCACTAAAAAATAGTTTTTCTCTCCATCTGGTACGATGTCGATAAGCGAAGTTATTTTGGGCACTAAGCAATAAGCAGTGCCAGAAAAGATGGAATTTTTGGACTGAATTTTTTTTACAGAAAATGAAATGATTAGCGATACGACCTGACCTAGAGGGATAAACTATCACGACATAAAGAATTGACATCTAAGCCTCCTGTTGGTCTGACAGGAGAATGGCAAAGTGGAAAAGTGGCTCGCAGCGACCGCCTGCTGACCACTGGTCATTTTCGGGATCAGTCGCTTACAAAGTGGATCAGACGTCTGTCTGCGTTTAATGAAATTACCGACTCCAGCCTCATTACCCCCTTTGACCCCAACGTTCGTTTTTCATCCTCCTTGGAGCGTGTTTTACGAGGAATTTCCAGATTACTTCTTTCAGAAAAAAGGGTTTCGGTTCACAAGTCACGATAATAAGTCATCGGCGTCTAGACTGATTGGATTCCTGAGGTTGAGGTGTTATTCTAACCAAGAACAACTGCCATTTTACGACGCCCCAAACTGGAGAAATCGGCGATGAAACAAGACCCAAAGCCATTCCAGCAAATTTGGATTACAGATTGGATTATAAAAGGAAGCACTCAGGGGTATTGATGCTCAGCGAATGGTTAAACCAGGAAAGGGATTTAGAACGACTCTTCTCTTAATGAAAGAAAAATGAAAATGAGCCAAAATTTCGTCAAAAATTAGCATAGGGTCAAAGCAATTTGGCTTTTAAGTCAATTCTGCTATGGACACAGTGCACAGAGCCTTTTTTTCACTAATTAGCATAAATTCAAAGCAAATAGGCTTATAAGGCGATTCTGCCATAGACAACCTGCACAGAGCATTTTTTTAATATTTTTTTTTCTTCAAAAAATGTCGTAAAAAAAGTAGCATAAAGTCAAAGCAAATTACCGCATGCAGCGCCATCTATACTCCGTTTTGTCAAACTTCGTTCAAACCACCAAAAATGCTTTTTTTCCTGTTTTTTTTTCAATTATTTTTTCAAACAAATTCAAAGCAAATTGGCTTTATGGCCACCCTGTACATCGCCACCGCAGCGCCATCTATCGTCCGTTTTGGCAAACTTCGTTAAAATGTTGTTAAAATGTTTGTTCGTTTTCTTAATTATTTTTTTTTTTAAATTTCGTCAAAAAATAGCATAAGTCCAAGCAAATTGGCTTTCAGCGCCGCCTATCGTGCGTTTCGGCAAACTTCGTCACAACTTCGTTAAATCCTCCAAACAATACATTTTTTTCAGTTTTTCCCAATTATTTTTATTAGCCGAAGGCCAGTCGTAAATCCGGAACTTTTTCCGTCAAATTTGAGCTAAAAATTTGGGGCGTTTTATGCCCGAATAACATAATCTGGGAGCGAATTTCATTTCGGGCCGCACGCGAGCCAAATATAAAAATATTTTTTCGAGAAGGATAGACAAGTAGGTTAGGAAAAAGGTCGTAAAACTTGATATAACTCAGTTATGTGTGTTTATCGAGTTTGCTCAGGCCTAAAAAACTAAAAAAAAATGCACAAAAATATAAAAAAATAATGGAGGTTCACTTTCTCGCCCACGTTTGATGGCAAACGTATTTATTTTTATTTATCCGAAAATAAGACCTTCCGTCCCCTCGTAATTAACCAGTCAAAACTTGTAATCGAGTTTGAGGGCCTAAAACCAACCGAGATTGAGGTTTCAAAGGGGTGACCGCTGACAGCCAATAATTATCCAATGGGAGTTCAAATAAAGCGCCGAAATTTCTCGTAACGAGATAATCTAGCTGCTGATATTATTAGCCATCAATTTAAATGGCGATGAACCACCCACCAGGAGCGCACCTGGGCACAGCCAGGGTGGTCTTAATGCCAAACAATCAGTTTTTTTTTGCTAACGAACAGGAAAGGTTTTCAGAGTCCAGATCGTTTGCCATGCTTTGGCAAAGGGAGAGCAACGAAAGATCCCAGCGCCATCGATAATGTATTCTGAGCAACATGAAAATTTCTGTTACAAAGGACATGATGATTCTGTTATACTCAAGACACACCGAACTAAAATCTAGTTTTAGAAACTGGGTAATGGCTGTTTGTTTCCCAATCGGTAATGGAAAACCAGATTACATAGGCAAACACGTAACCACGTTTTCTAATCATCGCGGTTTGTTTTGCTGTGTCTTAAGTATTACATGTACTCCAAGCAGAAAATAAAAAGGACGAGAAATTGAGCTGTTGATTGAAATAATTTTAATTCCATCAATATTATCAAATTAAATAGTGAGCCATTTCATTCGACTAGCCTATGTGCTTTAAAATACGAAATAAAATTTCAAGTAATTTCAAAATTTTGTCTTTGGACCGTATAGTGGCTAGTTTGCGAATCGAGCTGACATGTTGAAAACAAAAAATAACTAATATTAATAATAATAATAAATTCCTCAACTTGAAAGCTATTAATAACCTTAAAATTTATGCGATAAATTAGGGGATGATATAATACTTGAACGTCGCGTCGATCCCATTATTTTAACACTGATGCTACAAATTATTTAAAATTTTAAACCTGACTTCCGCTCGAAGCAGTACATTTCATTATTCCCTTAAAATTAAAACCACATTTCAACACTGAAACTAAATTAGCGTCAATTTAATTTCGTATTTTAAAACACACTAGGTAATTTGTTATGTGGATAAATCAACTTCTCAGACTTAATTTCTACTGGACGCAATAAATTTCACCATTCTCTTAAAACTGAAACCCCAACTTTGAAGCCACACATTATTTTAGATTTTATTTTCATATTTTAAATTAATCCAATAATTAAATCAATAAATCAAATTCTCATAATTGATTTCTGCTCAAAGTACTGCACGTACATATTTATCATTATTGTTTTAGCTCTGAAGTTGCAAATTATTAGAATTTAATTTTCATATTTAACACACTGGTTAGTCGAATGCAATTTCGAATTAGTTAAATGGATAATATCAATGTAATTAAAATTAATCCAATCGTTTAATCAAATTTTCAAACTTTTCATCTCCAATAATTAAGTGAAATTCTGGTGCTTTTAATTTCTGTTTGAAGTAACAGCTAAGTTTATATTAGTCGTTCCCTTATACATTTGGTTACACCCAGTACGCTCTCAGAATTACTTGAGTTAGCAATTAGACAGAGTTGATCAAAAAAATTCAGCTTAAAAGAGGATTATGCAGAAAAGCCGAGGTTTTAATTATGTGAAACAATAAACGCCAGTAACAATGCGCTGAATTAACGAGGGATTTGAAAACGGTGCTTAATAGGGTAAGCGCAATAAAATCCGATTAAGAATAAACATTATTTGAAAGAAATGGCTTCGAAGAGGATTATGAAGTACGTGGCGTTGGGAAAACTAGAAAAGACACAAACCGATTTCAATCAGGTTTTTATTAAATAAACGCCACCGTGGGTGAATGGCATCGGTTATGCCCCTTGTCCCAATTACATACGAGATTCGGATCAACTTAATGGGATGATAAAGTGAAATTTCACCATTTCAAATGGACATCATTGCCCTTACTAAGACGTTGATCTTCTTTAAATGTACTTTTGAAAGCGGCAGAGATTTATAGGTACGTACACAAGTTGCATGAGATAATTTGCAAGTTTACTTTTGTTTTATTTTTCGCTAGTTTCGTAATTGTTGTTCATATTGTTTCTATTATTTGCAATTCTTAAATGGGATCTTAAGTAAATGATTCGTTCCTATTATAGCTTTCTCAGACATGCCCGTTTAGCAAATACATTTTCATATATTTTCTACGGCATATCCCCTGGAGAGAAACCTATTTTAATTAAATGTCAGATACACTGCAGTTGATGAAATTTCTGCATAGGGATGCATGGCATATTTCTATTCTAAGATTTCGTGCACGGACAACTGCAAAAGGTTAAAGGTGAACTACTGACAAGTGTCCGTACTAAAAAACCAAGGTAGTTCAACTCGATTACCAATTACTGTATATTATTGTGGAACCTGTCGAAACTAAAATCCTTGCAAGTTGGGACCTGTGCTGAATATTAGTTTAGATAGGATATTACTTTACAGAGTATTTCTTTAGACAGGTTCTGCTGTAGTAAGGCAAGGAAACACCTTTGCTTTCAGGGGACGTTTCAGGGCAACTGTAGGACTCTAGGACGGCCATAAAACCATATCCACATTGGTAAAATATTGAGACGTTATTTCTGTTTTAACCAATGAATGTACATGTATTATAAAAAATTATTTTCCCTCTAGTTGAATGTATCTGCAAGTTTATTGCTTTACATGGACATACATGTATATTAAAACAAGATAATAATTGTACAAGTTGCTGAATTTCATGTTTAATTTTGTGCTAATTCCGTGTTTACAATGCGTGTTTATCACATAAATTATTTCTCAAACAACTTATAAGAATAAATCTATCCATGAAGTGCATTAAAATTAACAAATTTGAAAACGAGAGAATAATAAGTATAAGTTGCTGAACGTCAGGTTCAATATTGAGTTATTTCCATATTTATCATATAAATTAATTCCCATACATGTATAACTTATCACGTAAATATAAGTCAACGTAGCATGATAATTGCTTAATGTGAATTTTATTCTGTATTCTTGCAAAAAAAGAACAAAGCCCAAACTTACACGTACAGTATATCTTCAATGTTAAATTTTAAAATTATTTAATTTGTTTTATTTACATGTATTTTCATTTGTTTGCTCGGGAGGTTATTTTGAAAATATAACTTAGGAGGCATACATGTAAGTTCCGTCCTATAGTTGGACCACCATATACTGGCATTAATGCCTCTCATAGCTTATTTTATGCAAAAATAACAAATCATTATATTATGAAAATTTCAAAAGAGACTGTAAAGAATAGTAATACTCGATTACTGGCAATTCAAAATCTTTGAATAACACGTGACGTACAGTGTATATTCGTGAGTATCTTCTCAACTTTTTACCATCCTACATGTACAGTGTATAATCATCGTCAAAGGACTTATTGTCATACTTGAGTTAGTAAAAGAACAACGATGAAGCTTGCCAAGCAACTACTGAATGACCTTTTGTATGGGGAATCCCGTGTTAAAGGTCGTAGCAGAGCGTGTAGGTTACCTTCTAAACTTTACTTAAGGTTTGGAGGTCACTTTGGGGAAAAAAGCCATTTTTTTCGGACGTTTTTTTCAATTACTTTCCAAGCCATTGTAGGTGACGCGGAGGTTAGACACTGACTGGTACTGTTTTTTAAGGGCGTCTTATCAAAATAGTGACAAAAAAGCTACATGGAAAAGCTGCTTTCACATCCATCGTTTTATTGTCAGCTGAGGGAAAATAATACAGTCTGCAAATTCGAGCGAACCAAGTTTACAGTTAGAGATACGTTTGTTGGGAGTCTTGGCAGAGCAAATAAGCGATGCCATATGTCATCGACAAATTGAAAATAAAATTCCATCAAAAAAACCAATTTAAGTCTCAGCAAAAAAAAAATATGCTGCCGATTTCTTACAAACATTTCTTTTAAATAAATATCGAAGGTATTTGCTTTGGGTTAACTCCATCGATGCGATATGGCACTATTCGGCGACACAAATCAAAAATATCGGAATATGTCGCCAAATTTCGACGCATTTCTTTTATTTTTTTTTCAAAATATCTAATTTTTCACATGGATGTCTAACTATCTGCAAGTAAAGTCAAAATAATCAATCTACAGAGCCATGGCGACTACTAATTTCTAAAAAACAAAATTCCAAGTTTTCCAGGGTCATATTTCCAGGTTAAAAAAATATATTTTAATGACTAAATGCGTGTTACATTTCTGTTAAAACGATATTCAGTAATAATGACAAGGAAACAAATTTTTTTAAAACAATCTCAAATGTAGGTTTAGATTCAACATTACCAAACAAACATAGCCCGACGATAGATTTTACGAACATTAATATGAAATTACGAAAATTAGTAGAAAGGAGAAGCCCACATTATCATTGTGTCTATGGCAGAGCAGGGCAGCGCAGGTCAGGGACTATATCATAGTATTTATTTGCGTTTTCGTTTTGGTCGCTAGGTGGCAGATCATGTCCTTCCTTGACATTTTAATAGAAATCAGCCATTACAGAGAGTGGAAATGATGCTAAATACACTCGTACAATTTAAAGAAAAATTTAAAATTAAACACATAAAAATTGAATGGCAAAATGTTCGCAATATTTCGAGATAACTCACAAGTAATATTTTTTTTTCTATTTCTCTGCAAAATCAGACTAGCATTCATGGCTATGGAAGAAACCAGTTTTCTACAACTGAATATTTTGTATTAAAAGTTATCTCGAAAACACTTGAGACAGATAAGCACCGTACGAGAGGGATTTTTTCTAACTCGTTCAATGGTCGGAGGAAATCAACAAGCTAAGATGAACAATGTAGGTTAATGTTCACGAGCGGATAAATATGGGCCTATTTTGGCGCCAAAATAGGTTACCTGTCAAAGTGAAACTTTCGAAATTTGCATTTGAATTTAATTTAACACTAGCTTGGTTCGAATCGCCCATTAACCTCCATTTGTGGGCCAAAATAGATAAAACGGTGAAATGATGTGGCTATAATTAGCCGAATTTGCGAAGATACCCAAGAAAGATTAGCCACATGTCTAGACTAACAATGAATTAAACTCTGATAATGTCTTTGCATCACCCATTGGAAAATAGAACCAGTTAGAATGACCCGTAAACAATAAACTGCACAAATCCAGTCGATTTAAAATGGCTATGCAGTAGGTTGAAGCGTCATTACAGGGAGTGGAAATAATGCTAAATACACTCGTAAAATTTAAAGAAAAATTTAAAATTATTTGAAAATTTGGTTAAGTTCAATGTGGTTTTCAATAAAAATTCGGTTAAAAAAACCACCATTTGTCATGCAGTTTTACAAGACAACTCGAAAATTTACTTTTGGTGACTGAAATCCGACATTCTTGCTAAAATTTGGATAAAAAAGGGTGTACTTCAATATTGTCCCTGCTGCAGCATAAATGACACGAGAAAGTGGGCTTCTCCTAACGTCTCCTGGGCTGCAGTGATTGCCTGGTAGTTTGGGGCAGCTAAATCAGACTTGTTGGGTTAGTTTAGTTAATGTTTGGTTAAACAAAAAAAACATAATCTGCAAATTTTCCTCCTAAATTTTATGAATAATCCAAACTTAAATGCAAAAACCATTCGAATCTTTTCACGAGTTTTTAAAAATATTGCGCTTTTGCTATGATAATGAATTTTCTTCTCTGTTTTGTCTGAATTTCTTAGTTTTATAAATAATAACAGAATTGGCGAATTAATTTACGGCAGATAAGCTTTAATTTTCACATCAATTTAACCGGCATATCTGACCCAATAGGCCACCTTAGTGACGATTTTGGTGAAACTCTCAAGTTCAAGATCTCCAATGATGTCATATATACAGTTTGGCTTTTCCAAGAAGCAAAACATCTTTTCGTTTTTCACCAAACCAATCCACAAGTGGTACATGTAGGTGCAGTCCATAAAAAGCGTAGAAAGGCGATGAATTTTGCTTACATATATCCTTTACATGGGAATTAAGGCTCAGTTTGAAAACTGCTGCTACGGATTACTTGGAGAAGGGTTTTATTCGAGAAAAAAATAAAACCAATAAAAAAAAGATTTTCCGATGTAGTTAAAGTGACGAAAGCCAATACGTTTGGTATTCACTGCGTGACATTTTGTCAGAGGCTTATATCCGCAGCCGCAGTGCAGGAAAACAAATTTGTAGCAAATAGGGCGAAATTGAAAACATCCGAAAAGATTGCTGTGGTTTACTGGAAATTGTGTCGAAAATCAGCGGGGGAGATCTATTCACCAGAGCCAGTTATCAATCCGATGGGAAAATGATTTTGGAAGTTACTCTAGTAGGATGGTCAGATTAGTTTTTCCTCAAAGTTAAATTAATCTTGTGCGGCCTTTTATATCTTCTCGTTGATTAAATAAAATCCTACTACAGATTTGGAAATAATCCTCCGAGCGCTATGGCTCAACGTTTTAGAATTGCTACAGTATGTGTACAAATGTATTTCTATAGCTGCTTTTTAAACTCAAGGGCTTTTATCTCAATCCTTTAATTACTAATTAACTGAACGAAATGCCGGCATAAATCCATCATTTATATCTGATTATTTCAAAAATTCGCTCAATTCGAGATTATTGTAGTCAATGACTATGGCATCGGCAGGTGATTTCAAATGATTTCAACTGATTAATGACATAATTTTTGAAAGTTTTCTTTAATTACTACATGTGCATATCTCTGATAGGTGGGGGTAAATCGACCCTTTCTCATCTCTATAATTTGTTCAAAAATCGCTCTATACGAATTTTTTTGGTCAATGATCATCATGTCGAAAAATCAAGGAAAAGTGATAACATATTACTTGCACATCTCTTTTAATTTCTACATATCTTTGATCGAAATGTGGGGGAAAATCCATCATTTCTCATCTAATTTGTTAAAAAATTCACTAAATATGTTTGTTAAAGGATGGCATATTACTTGAACATCTCCTTTAAGTACTACATATTTTGATTGAAATGTGGGGGAAAGTCCATCATTTCTCATCTAATTTGTTAAAATATTCACTATTTTACATTTGTTTAGTAAATGATCATGGTGTATCTAAAAATCAAGGAAAAGTGATGACTTATTACTTGAACATACCCTTTTTACTACATATCTTTCATTGAAACATGGAGGAAAAACCACCTTTTCTAACCTAATATGTTAAAAAAATTCTCTCAAATTCGATGACATAAAACTTGAACGTTCTCTATACGTACAGTAGCACTACTTTCATAACAACGTGGGCCAAAACCATCATTTCTTATCTGCATGTAATTTTTAAAAAAAATCACTTACATGTAATTCGAAATTTGGTTATTGATGATAACGTCATTGTGGGGGGTGTCTGACAATCACAATTTTGTTATGACGAACATCCCCAACGTCAAATTCAAAATCAAAACCCATTCGATGTCACGTTACACGTACTTCAAAAACCAACCACCTCGTTTAAGATGTGAAGGACCTTTTGATTCAACACGTGGCATTTCGTTTCTCTAGAAATTTATGGTAAACAATAATCCGAGTTAAAGGCACCTGTTGCCATGTCCTTTGCCATTTTTCAAACTTTCCGTTATACTCGAATTCGGACAAGAACTGGTGAAGGTGAAGTGACGTAACCCAAATCCCAACCCTTTCGCTAAACAGGTGGATTTCAATGTCAAACGCCTTTGGGGAATCAAAAAAAATGGCTTAAAAAAGCCAAGAATGCTTGTAGGCCTAGTTCCGAAATAACCCCTTTGATCACCACCCACGGGCCGAAATAAACGCAGCTGTTGTTTGGCGTAGGTCGGGAGCAGCACTTAATTCACGAGCAAATTTCCCAACCAGTTTGAGCAACGGCTGAGTGACTGCTTGGTTAGGCCTAAAAGTGGGCGGGCCATGGCAGGCCTTGAAAAACTCATCTCACAATGGTGTCTAGTCCTAGTTGGTATTTATCTAAGAAAAAAAGCTGCTAAGGCCACGCCAGTCTAAATATAGAAGCGTTTGTAACACCTGATTCAATTTGGGAGTGATAAAATCCATATATCGGAATTCAACGGAAATATTACTCATTTTTTTCCGTATTTTGTGGACGATGATTTTACGTATATTTTGCTAAGGTGCAGCGTAAACGGCTGGGGAAATGACGCCAGCAGCAGCGTCAGCTTATCCAGAAACGCTAAAAGTGCGAAAATGTCTCTCTACGCGCTGTAATAGAAATACAGTAGAACCTCCAAAATTGACCAAATCCCCATGTTGACAACCTGCACCTCTGTATGTTGTATGTTGACCACTTAATTGAACTAGGACACACAATAATAATTTTCTGTCTAAATTTTGACCAGCATGACCTTAACATGTAAAGCCATGTAGAGTATAATTAAATTCATTGGCTGCTTGCAAAACTTAGTCTGTAGTAATCTGTACACTGTACATTACAGTGTTACATTACAGCGTTAAAATTCCACTAGTACTTCACAGTACGTGTAAATGTATGGATAAATTTGCAGCACATGAACATTTAAAAAAAATTATTCATGAATGATTCATGAATGGTAAAAGCCTCGTTCCATATGTTGACCACCTCCTTATGTTGACCAGTTTGCGACAGTCCCTTGGGTGGTCAACTTACAGAGGTTCTACTGTAATCAATTTTGCGTTGTCATTACTCCAAAGTGCATTCGAGCGCAACATGTTTTTTTTTTGGGAAAAACGAAAAAAATGGCAATTGAAAGAAAACCGTTTAAGTGAAAACATGGAGTGAAAATTGAAAGCAGCGAATTAATATTTACAGGAACGAATTCCGGAAGACTATCAGCGTTGATTTTCCGATAAAAAAGAGCAATTGAAGGTAGGAAAAACGATTTGAAGTAAATCTCAGTGAAATGCAGCGAATTAATTCGGTATTTACAGGAGCCGTTTTACCAAATTGGATTTTCCTAAACTTTACCAGTTAAACTTAATCGATTTAAAAACTAAAACATACTTGTTTCAGCCGACAATCTGCTGGAAGCAAACGCATGAGCTGATAAACTAATCAACATTGAAACTAATCCATAACCAAACTAATTATTGATACGAAAAACAACAACAAATTAACACGCAACTTGCTCGAAAAGCCAAAACTAGAACATTTTTGCAAAATGGAAGCCAACATTCTAGAATATACGAATCTAGAATTGTTCATTCTAGAAATAAGCTTAGAACTGCCTAGAAATTCTTTTACCCGAAAACTGAACATCAGCACGTGCAACGGTTCACGTGTCAGATTCCACGTGCAGCCGTTCCACAAGAAAAACAAATGAAATATCTTCGTTTTCCCAAAACATATATCGAACATATAGGGATGAGATCAAAATTATTAACAAAGTTAATCGAAATCAAACCTATAGCACGAATCAGGTTAAGAGGGCTCAACATAATGTGTTAACATAATTTCATTAATGTGGTTCGAAACGCCCACCTGAGGACAGAGTGAAATTTAGCACTCTTAACCTGATACGTACTATAGAGTACATGTACGTGTCAAGTTAAAAGTGGACGCTTTTAAGGTGAAGACGGATAGCCCGGGGCAGGGGAAAGTTATATTCTCATAGCAAGAAATTCTCTTTTATACTATGTTTTTTTTAAAACACGCAAAAGAATGAAAGAGTATCTTACCAGTTATTCAGCAGTACGTACTTTAGTATCAGATTGATAGAAATATTGTCTACATTTGCAGATAAGTTTTTTATTCGCGATTTACTTCGTTCAGATTTCAATTTCAATCTCCACGAAACCAATAAATCGAATTCGATCGAACCAAAATCGAACGAGCCGTTGCCATGGTTACAGCGAGAAAAGAACGACACCTGGAAAGTGTAATTCAAATAGGCACGAAGTAAATCGTAAATAAAAAAACTATCAGCGTAACTTGCTGATATTTCTATCAATCTTGCACTCAAGTAAGGTCTGCAGAATAACTGGTAAGTTAATTTTTATTGATTTGCGTGTTTTTAAAAAAACGTAGTATAAAATAAAATGTAACATGACGATAACATGAAGAAGTTTAACTCTGTTTTACCTGCATGTCTCATATACGAGCGTAGGTAGCATTACACTGACTAAAAATATAGCACAAATATTTGGCCTTAAAAAAGCTATGTTGTTTTGCTTTGCACTGAACAGTTTTGTATCATTTGTACTGGAAAACTGTGTCATGTTATATATTCTTGAATGCGTTGCAGCCAGTTTAATATTGCAAAATTGGAATTACAAAATTTCATTGTCTTATTTTTCAAACATCGCCAAATTGCGATTTAAATGGAAGTTAGGTTATGCATGTAAAATAGAATTTCTTTATTTAGCTGCCCATATGCAACGGAAATAACCGCCAGCCTCCGAGCTGGTAGGAGAAGCCCACTTTTTCGTAGTGTCTATGGAGGAGCAGGGTCTAATCAGTAGTACAGCCAATTTTGTTAGCAGGGAAAGGCTTTATGATCACCTTGTAGATCAGTAAACCACTTTGATACACGGGAAAACTTAGGGATTTTATGATTTAGGAAGGAAAATTTCAAATTGAAACTCAATTTCGATATGTTTTCAGATCGGAATTTCATCCATCTTAACAGCTCGATCTCAATGTCATATCATTCCTGATGCTGTGAATTCCTCCATTGTCTCATAATGCGACAATTAAATGACGAACTGACGATAAACCAACATCGACCTTGTTAGCGACTAAGTAAACAAAACGATTAATATCGAAAGATGGTTTTCTGAGGGTGTCGTAAAACTATGTCTGCCAGCGTATCAAAGAAAAATGCACTTCCAACGTCAAAGTGACACAGAATGTATACAAGAAAAGCCAATTTCCGGTCAATGAGATTAACAAAAAGATCACAAAAGGATGTGTGGAATTGCGAGCAAACCCTATATGAAATACGCACGAAGGGCAGTGCATAAATGGTGGACATCAAGAGTCTATGGATGCAATTCATGAGTTTACGAAAGGCAGTTCAAATGACCAAAGAAGGTCGTTGGGACATATTGATTTATTCATCAAAGAGCATATCGAAAGTTACGCCATAAATCGTGTTACTCTAAAATCAATCTCGTGGCTTCGCCTGACATCTCGAATTTGTGACGAAGAGCTGAGTTAGCTTTTTCAGCCTTTTCGTCTAATTTGATAGAGCCAAATGCAGCTTTAGACTTTGACAAATAGAGGTCAAAATATGTGCCCAATTCTCAGACGTAAAACGAAATTACATTAAGATTCCAATGAAAGGAAACCGACGATGCCCTTACGTATTTTTTTAAATCAGAAAGCTTGAGGAATGCCAAGTTGACGATCATGAACCTTTCAGTGGAACATTGGACCACACTACGGTACATGCCCTGCCTCTGATTTGCTCCAGCATAGATACCTTGAAAAAGTGGGCTTCTCCTAGCGTCTCGTTGAGTCTAACTTAATGCCTTACTACTGTATAACCTTATTATAACTTTAATCACCACCTAAAATAAGCCCATGATGTTAATGATTTGTTTGATTTATAATAACATTATTAAATCATCAACTGCAAAATAAAGACATTACATTTTTAGTTTCGTTTAAGCCAGAATATACACAGCATAATAATATACAAATCATAAAAACGACAAATTAAGACAGCTAGGACAGGTGTCATTCTGGTCGACTTTATAAGTAGGGTTGAAATATTCATATTTTGTCCACATTTGGCGCAGGGAGTATACCGTAGTATACCCGAACATTGCCTTAAACTGTCAGCAAATACAGCAAGAAACGAAATAAAAAAAGTAAAAACTGTAAAAAAAATCTGTTGGTGCTTCTCTTAAAACTGTAATCACCGATTAAAATGAACTCACTATGTTAATGATTTGTTTGATTTATGATAACAATATTAAATCCTCAACGACAAAATAAAGAAATTGCATTTTTAGTTTAGTTCAGGTTAGATTATACAAAAAAATCTTCAAAAAAGGATAAATTTCGACAGCAAGGACAGGTGTCATTCTTGTCCACTAGATAAGTAGGAGTGAAATATACATATTTTGAACCAAACATTTCTCGTAAACTGGCAATTACGCCAAGAAACGAAATAAAAATACGTAAAAAATGTGAAAAATCTGTTATTGCTTGTTTTCGTTACGAAGCATTTTCGGTTTTATGGACCCATATCGCTGTATATACAGTCTGTGGATTTCCTGCAATCATTTCACGATTTTCGTCAGTATTTTACGATCCAGTTTATGGTTCCGCGCACTGCTTATCCAATTTTCTTTTAACCCTGGATGTTTTTTCTCGCAATTTGTTTCGTGAGCGCAACAATTGCAAGTCTTAAACGAGGTGTTTTTTGTCCTTCTAGTCTATACATGATGACAAAGTCTTACTTAAAATTGTACTGTATAATAATTGGGTGTATTGTGGGAGGAATTTGGGGAGTAAAACGTGTTACGCCATAGAGGTGTATGGAAGGTTCAGTGAGTCTATTTATTACAGTATACTGTACTGGTATACTGCTGTGTGGTTACAAAAGTTGTCACGATCCTTAGTGCCTGTGTCAGTAACGTTTTTAGCAAAAACTTTAAATAATTACTAGAAAGTTACTTAAAATTCATTACAGCATATGGAACCAAACGTTTGGTTACAGCATATGGAGTGAGTCTATTTATTACAGTATACTGTACTGGTATATATTGTGTGGTTACAAAACTTGTCACGATCCTTTGTGCCTGCATCAGTAACGTTTTTTAGCAAAAACTTTAAATAATTACTAGAAAGTTACTTAAAATCCATTACAGCATATATGTGGTACCTTTTTTAAAAAAACACATCGCTAAGGAGGTTTGATTCATTATTAATATAAACAAAGAATATTTCCTCATTAGAAATGTGGGTTAAAATTTGTCATTTGTGGTCCTGGTTACCACGAAATTTTACATTAGACGTTCATGTCGTTATTAATATTTCTTAAAATTACTTACACAGTTGATTTATAAGTGTTATTAATGTGTAAAATATATATAGAATGCACATGTATATATACAGTATACTTAAAATGCGTTATTTTTAAAAATGGTTACCAACCATTTTCGCCTTTGGCATTCTGCTGATTACTTCATAGTTTTCATAGAAGTGTGATCCATCATTTTTATCAAATTTGTTGGCGTCGTTGTTGATTTATTGACGTTAACTATGCAATAGTTGTTGATTTATTGACGTTAACTATGCAATAGTTGTTGATTTATTGACATTAACTATGCAATAGTATAATTGTACTAAACAAATCCATAAACAATTTTTGATTTTCTTACTTCACCGTATTCATTTGTGGTACAACGGTTTAACTGCCTTCTATCCAAAAGTTTAGATGTTAACTTTTGTCACTATTTCTTTTAGTCGGGATTAACTGAGCTTAACTTAGGCCTAAGTATAACGACAGGAATTGTGTTAATGGTCCATTACCCGCTGGTGCACTCGTTATTTACATTTAAAGGAAGCTACTTCGCGCACCATAAAAACTTAATGTTTATAGGAAAATGTCTAGTAATTATACTGCTTCAGTACTTGGAATTTTGATGCAAAAATCTTGATACATACAGAACCAGCATGGCAAAATTCTAATTTTTACCCCCCAAATTTCCCAATGTAGAATAATCCTTTTCCATATTACTTGACTTTTAAAAATGCTAATTCCTGCAATTATTTCTAATAAATTATATACGATAGTTTTTGTCGCGTATTATTTGCATCACAAATTAGTATTGAAATTTTACTACACAGCACATTTCTTTAACATACCTTCTTGTTGAAATCAATAATGGGAAGTTTTAATTTCTTATATCCTTAATTCTGCACACCTCTGATGTTCGTTTCTAACAAGAAAACCAAAATAGAGGAACTAAACTGACCGTCAATATTTTTCTCCTATTTTCTACTAACATGTATTCTTTATAAATTAACAATAGAATGTTTTAAAAAGTAATACTGGTTAGTTTGGAAATGTTATGTTTACCTCGCAATATTTGCATTATAATATGTTTTGATTGGAAAATGTCCGTTTAATGATTGTCTATATTTATGGTTTAAATAAACCATTAATATAGACAATCATTATTGAAATCAAAGACGTGATAAAAATGCTAGAATATTTATTTTAGTTGTGGGAAAATTAATTTTCCAATACATTTTGCGAAACTTCTTTATAATGGGATAATCAGTCACTACCTAGCAAATTTTTGCCAATTGACGGCATTTGCAATAATATCCACGTCTAATGCAAAAATAAAAAATTGTCAGGAAGCTGCTATAGATAATTCCAATCTAAATTGTTCTACTTGTCACATTAATAGAAAAATTTATTTGCAAGCACTTTTTCAATTGATCCATCTTAGGGAAAACAAATTGCGCGAAAATTCGTTAGATTAAAAAAAATCGCAATTACAAATTTCAGGCAATTTTTTGAAAACACTAGTATTTGAATTCAGAATAAAAAACAATTCCAATTTAAACAATGCTGCAAGTTGTAAAAATGACTTACTTACCAAATATTTTTCCAGGATTCAATGTCTAAACGTTCTCACGAAATATTCCCGATGGTCCTTTTCGTTGATTGGTACGTTTCTAAATGTATCTCACAAAGTGGCAGAAAATCGCATTTTGCTATCACGTCGATAGTAGCTTCTTTTTCGGGTTTCCCATAGGCCAACCAGCGTTCAAGGCCCGATGTGTTTGCAGATTGATAAGAAACCGTTCATGTGACTTCTAAGACATTCTTATGGATTTGGCAAACACGAGTATGCGCAGCATATAGCTTGTGGAAATTCTGCTTAATGTCTGTGGCGCCCTCTATTGACTATAACTGGAAACTCTGTTTCAATAGTTCCTTTTGTTTAGAAACATGCACACAAACCGTAAACGCTGTATATACAGGCAAGGCAAAATTTAAAAAATCATTCATATTATAGGTTGTTTTTTTTCTCTCAAATTTCCCAATCTTTCGCATTCTAAAACCAAATACTACAGTGTTTTTCAGAAAATTGCTTAAAATTTATAACGGTGAATTTTTTTGAATTTATCTAATTTTTGCCAAGTAATTGAGAAGATGGATAAATTAGAAAAGCGTTTTCAAATAACTTGTTTCGTTAATGTTTAATTGAACAATTTAGAATGAAATTGTTTGTGCATTACATGTTGATAAAGTAACTACGTACAGTGCCTTGATCGCCGTAAATGGCACACATTGGTCGTAAATGGCACAAATTGGTTAGGTACTCCCATTTTAAAGCATTTTCGCAAAATGTATTTTTACACAACTGATATAAATTTACTACAATTTTTATTAGGTTTTCCATTAATGATTATTTCTATGTTTAGTTTTAAATAAACGGACATTTTTCAATAAAATATTTTATAAAGATATACTGCACATTTCCGGAATAAATTTGTTTTCGCCATTTTACGTGTAATTTTCAAAATTAACCAGTGCTACTTTTTCAAAAATTCTATTGCTAATTTGTTAAAAAAATACATCTAACGAGGAAGAGAATAGGAGAAAAATGTTTACAGTCACTTTAGTAA